>JADLIF010002856.1:0-62653 GCA_016648015.1 Steinernema khuongi | reverse complement strand
TTTCGGCGACGAAGACGACGGCGACCAAGTACTCTCCGTGCCCTCGGGCGACTCGGGACTGAAAAGACTGCCGGTCAAACTCGTCTCGGGTGGGATAAGGAACAGATAAGGACTTCCTCCTTCCTCTCTGGAGGACTCACCCTCCGAGCTTCCGTTTCTCCTTCGGCGGCGTCTTCTCCACCGGTCTAGGGATCAGCAGCGTCTGCGGGTGCGGTGCCGCAAGCGGTGGATGCTGCGGCACATAGAGCGGGGCGAGGGGGTGCGCCTGTGGGATGAAGCGGTTCAAGTAGTAGGAGTAGAGCGCGAAGGCGTCTACGGGCGGTGGCACCGGCCTGATCGCCGTGGGGTGGACGATGGCCGGGGGCGAGGGAGAGGCGCCGAAGGCGATCACGGGCGATCGGAACGCGGACGGCTTGAGCCGCTCGGCGACGGCTTCGGGAGGACCCAGCGGAGGACAGAGTGATGCGGCGTCCATCGACGACGCATTCACCTCTGCAACGGGCGAGGTTGAGCGGAGCTGGAAACGCGGATGATGAAAGATGGAATCTCGGGACTCGTGAATCAGGTACACGCTTCAGGAACTGACATCAAACACCGAGGGCTGCAGACCTCTCACGGTGGTACAACAGGGATAACTCAAGCTGGAGACAAGCTCATGCCCATAGAAATGAGATTAGTCATAAGGAGATAAAGTGGTCCTAAAAACGAGAGTTCAATTCATGGAGCTGGGAAACCCAAAGACACTGAAATACCGACAGGCGCCACCTTGAATCCCTAGACCTCTTGGACTACTACATATATAAGGCTGAGATCTGTTGAGATCTGCCCTTATTGAGAGAAAAGAATGTTCTCCGACGGCAAAAGGTCTGGGCTATACGCTGAGTAAGAACTTCTTGACCCAAGTAATGATGGACTGTACTAGTAGAGAACAGAGCACAAATCTAATAAGACCGTAAAGACGAGGCTTGTGACCAGGCCTCCACCGACTGGAGCCAAGCCTAATGAAGTGAAACCAAAGCCGGCTACAATTTCCCCCAAATCCTAAGTAGCCCCAAACCTCTAGGATGAAGCGGGTAGGCGGTGCCAGGAGTAATGCCGTTTACATGAGAAAGTCAGGAAGTTATAATCGCGGTTTAAGGAGTGTACGGCAATAAAGAAAGTAACTAGCAGTCACCCAGATGTAGCTTATTCTCGGGTAGAGTGCTTACCAGGGCAAAAGAGTCACCAAAATTCCCTGACAAGTGATCGTTCCTACTTCATTCTTGGAAAAACCAACCCCCTATTACCCAAAATCAGCAGAATCAAGCAGAAGGCAGCCCAAGGACTCGGCAAACAAAGCTCCCACAGCCCTGACGCACACTAACTCCTCCAGTGTGTACCGTAACCGGCCGCGACGCGTACGACAATTAAAAGGCAACTTTGCGCGGCAAAGTTTCGCGGACCCACGGAATACCGTTAACAAGGTCGTAGTTGTTCTCGGCGGAGGCCGAAAGGCGCGAAATGAGACGAAGACGGCCAGGCGGAGAAGAGGAGAAACTCGTTTTGTGGCGACGCGTCGCCGAAGACGAAGAACAACACGCGCCGATTAGCGTTGCGATGGATCCCTCGAAGGTGTCCCGAGTTTGGAAGGACCCCTAGGGTGGTGTTTACTGGGTGTGGAGGGCCGACCTCGCGGGTTACCTTCTTCAGAGGGAGTTCTGGGAAGAGACAGCGGAGGGAGGAGATGGTGTAGGATAGTCATTACTGTAGGGTTTGCCATGGTTCGGGAGCTTATATTGGAGGAAACCTATGACAGGAAAGGGAATTAGGGTCCCGCAATGAATGGGACCAAAACAGTCTTTCAAACAGCGGATACAAAAGGATAGGGTTCCAAAAAGAGGGCTGTATCTAAATTTAAAATAAAAAAGGCGCTTTATATTAAAGAAAACCCATTAAGAAACAAGTGATTTGGGTCCCACAACGAAGGCAAAGGGATTGTACATTTATGGTCCAGCACGATTCATTTTACAAGTACCAAATCTATTATACATTCGGCTGTAACACTTTTCAAACATGGCACAAGACCTGTGAAAGGAAGGCTCCCCATGGGATCGGGTCTTACAACGAAACCATCAAACGAAATGCTAGACATAGAAGAAGACAGGTCTCTTAACAATAAGCGCAGATTTATATCTTTCTAAGCCCAAGCTATACATGAATATGGCCACATCTCTACCCAAAACTCCTACAGGGTCAGCTCTCCCTCCCTCTCCGCGTCTGACTTTTACCAAAAGCGAAGCGCCTAACTGCCGCGCTCTGAAACCGCCGACCCCACAATCAGTTTAAACCGTCCAGAACCCGCTTCCTCGGCGCCCAGGGGCTATCGTACCCCGTCCAGCCCACCGTCAGCTGACCTTGGACCTTGATCACGGCGTCCCGCCACGAAGAAGGGGCCCGCCTGTGTGGCAGAGGGATAATCTGCTCCCACAACGCTCAGAGATCGGCCGAAATTTCGAAAAGGAAAGTTACACTCCGCGGAGTGCATTTGTCCTTTGCTGTTGTTGCCCAAGGCGCCTTAACCGAGCTCCAAGGTCGTCGCGGAAAGTGCCGGACACCTTCGGAGGAGGAGGAGGAACTTGGAACGAAAACAGGCAAACAGGGCGCGTCTGGGCTCTTCTCTGGAATCGTCGTGGCGCTGCAAGAAGTTAGGAAAACAGTCAGCGCGTGACTTCTTTGTGTTTACAGCGAAGGAGAAGAAGTTTGCTCCTTCGGTGGCCAGAGATCTGGGGTCGCGCGAGTGGAGGGTCTTCTTCCTCAGGGCTACCGTATCAAGACCATTTTAAGCAGCGGCGTTGCTTGGTGTGAAAGGTCCTTTGGGTGTAGATAGCTGAGGGGTAAACTACATAGGTCCAGATACTGTATCTCCAACGTTTTGAAGTACCGAATTTGTCCAAAGAAAATATTCTCCCAAAACGTGCCTTGTACACGGAAGTGGACATCACCAATCCTCTTCATGCCGATAGTTACCTATTCTTAGAGGTGCTCATTTCGCCTCGAGACGCACAAACAAAGCTTCTCCTGTAGCTCTGACGCAAAACAAGCTAATTACAGTCTCATCGTCTTCAGAAATCAGAGCTCCGAAATGAATGAACATTACTGATGGAGAAGGCAATACCGTAATTTAAGCAGCACCGTGTCTACCGCTTGCCAAGCTTTCAAAGAACTGCGATGAGTCATTTAAATGCTAAAGGTACTGTAGCTCCCAGATTAACCAAGGTGGATACGCCTTTAGCAGAATTGGGGTGGCACTGACAGCTGTAGGAACAAACCGTGCGGTATAGAGATCGCTGCAAAATTACTGCATCATGAATGTAAATACAATACTTTCTGCTCTTAGATTTCGTTTATGGTGACTCTTCAGAGAGTTCTAAGCATCGCCAAAACTAACAGCACAGTTGTATGAGTCAGATAGAGATAAGAATAGGACAATCGTGCTCACAAGTTCACAAGACCGTAGGAACTGCTATTCCGCCCACCGTACCCACTACAGCACACTGGGAAATAAAAAAATAAAGTCTTTCACATCCAAGCGTCCTCTCATGGACCACTGACAGTACCTAAAGAAGAAAAAACCCACAATATAAAAGAGCGCTCCACCCCGGGAAGAACGCTGGCGATGAACGACGAGCCACGCGGAGACGGTAATGAAGGACGGAAGTCTCGCGCGAAACAATCCGGCAATCAGGTGGGCCGGCTGACTCAGCCCGGCAGCCCACACAAAGCGCGTTCGTGGAAGGCGCGCTGATTCGAGGCGCCAAACCCTAATAACCCCCGGCTTCTTTGTGGTAAAACAATGCGAAAACAAGAAGCCGACGTCACTTCGGCCGTCGCGGCACAATTTGAGACAATGCGGCGGCGATCTGTGCGCGGGGGCGGAGACCGCACTGAGACCGTTTCTGGCGACGGTGGAACTGCCCGAGGACAGAAAACAACGCTCGAGCGCCGTGAGTTCTCGTGGGTCCCGAGCGGAGCTCTGCATTTGGAAGTGGACACCGATATTCAACATTTGAGGGAAATCTGCTTCAGAGGTACGGTAAACGCGGTAGAGGTGAGCAGAGCTGTGTCTCGCTCGAAATTTTTCGAGTCTCGGTCTCGATCTCGATTCTCGGTCTCGAACCCTTTCGAGTCTCGATCTCGGTCTCGAAGGCACCGAGTCTCCGTCTCGGTCTCGAAAAAATGCGCTCCGCAAAAACAGTCTTTTGCAGGGTCCTCGTGCTAGGACCGTGCGTATAATTTTACTCGTATTCCTTGTTTATGCAAAGCACAGATGAATTATATGAAAAATTGCCAAAAAACTTCAGAAATTTAAAAAAATTTTCGAGAATTTGGACCGAGACTCGAAAATGTTCGAGATTTTTGCTCTCGATCTCGAAATTTTTCGAGTCTCGGTCTCGATTCTCGGTCTCGATCTCGAATTCTCGGTTTTTCGAGAATCGAGACACAGCTCTGGAGGTGAGTCAATTTACATCATTCACAGCCCTGGTCCCGAAGGGAAGGATGGATGTTGGTCCCAAACGGAAGTAGCAGGCAGAAGATACTTGGATTGATGAAACTATTGCCATAGGACTTGGACGAAATTTATAAGGATGTTTCGAGGGTTTAGGTCTCAAACGGAAAGATAGGTAGACGATATCTGGAACACCGCGCAACATAGGACGACTTTTACCAGTATGATTTCTTTCTAAGAAGAGGATTTGTCCCATTCAGCTTTGACCAAAGACTCCTGGCACGAAAACTCGGAAGAACACTGCTAACAGGAAGTGCGATCAGCTCGATCGCGGCGGGACCCAGACGCCACAGGGATTGGCACCTTCTTAAGGCTGAGCTGTGAACGGCATTCACGAGACGGAGATAGGATTATGACGGTGCGGAAGATCTTTGGGCTAACGCGATTAGTCCCGAAGGGAAACACGGCGTCTTCTGGGAATGCGGGGATGGTCTAGCGATCCAGAGCGATCAGAGACCTGTGCTCACTACGGTATTCATGCTTAATAATCCCGCTCGCTCGGCCTATCGGGAAGAAGCAATTTGTATCCTGTGTTGGGCTCGAGCAATAAGAAGCTCAAGGAGAGCCAAAACATCGCATTAACCACCGTGACTCACAGGATCGCAAGGCTCAAGATCTCAAGGACCGCGTTTTGTGGCAGTGTGAACCCGAACTGCAAGTGCTTTGCTTGGACTTGGTACGGTAGAACACAAAATGAAGCTAAGGGACTCAGTTACCGTTGCTATGTCACATATAAGGATGAAGGGAACGAGGATAACAATCATGTAACTGTTATCCAGACCTCACAAGCCAGCTTAAAGGAATGTTTGTTAATTTAAAACGTTTTAAAATATGTTTTCCTGCGTGTGAGCGGGATCCTTCCGTCAGACGGGATTTAGTATTAGAGGGGAGATAGGAAATTAACGTTAATGTTGTGAACCTTAAGCACAGAGACAAGAAACTTCTTCTTGATTTTCTGACCAATTTAGAGCACCTCAGAATACAAGTGGTCCTACAACGATAACAAGAGCACACCACCCGAGTAGGATCTTTCTACATACTGATTGTCAGGAAAGATAAAGGCCTCTGAGACAATATTGTTAGATTCCAAGAAGGGTGCTAGGACTAGAGTGTAGAGAATTTCCAGTTTGGTACTGTAGAGGACTACATTTTGGAGGAAGGGGAAAGCGAAAGACGGTTTGGATTCTCTTGGTGCTAGTGAGCTTTATCCTAAGCTGAAAGATACCATTAGTTGCCTTCAAGTTGCTTCCGCATTCAGAAGCTTTCCCTTGCCATGTTTTAGGTTCTTCCAAGGCTGCAGCACCTCACCCTTTATGGGCCTCTAAGAAACTCCAGTTTTGGAGGTCTTCCCAGTTCCTAAGTTGGGCAAACTGCATAGAAGTGTTCTAACCTCTATACCCTACTTCTCTAACTGAGACGCTTTTCTCTTTCCACGCATCCAAGAGAACAATAATAAAAAAACGCGTCGTAGCATAACACAGCTTGATTTAGATAGCTTAAGGACAGATTGGTTTAGAGTAATCAGGTGTCCCTATCCACCCCATGACTCCCTAAGCTGGGGCTCAAAACTCCTCATTACGAAAATTAGTCGCTCTCTTTGAAAGACACCGAAAAACAAGGGAAACGCACACAAAGACGACACAGCCACGACAAGTAGCGACAATGGAGAGGCTCCGAGGGGGATGCCTGGGAGTCACGGAAACGAGCGAACGGTTCGAATGATTAATTCGGGCTAAGAACAAACGACACTTTGCAACGCGTGACCGCACGGCACAAAAGGGTCCCAGAATAGCGCCTCCTCCCTCGCGCGCTGACGTCACCTGGGTGCACGTGAGTGCACCGCCGGAGAGTCACCGCGCAGAGTTGCGTTTGGCCTATTTTTTGCAGCCGCTGATCACAGGCATTTCGCAGCAAAAAACAACATCTCAATGGCGCGATTACGTCACCGTAACGTCAGTGGGAACGACGCGTGAAATTACGGCCTTGGCATGTGGAAGAATGGGAAGTGCCGTCTTCTGCAGAAGAAGCTTCAGCTCTGTCTTTGTTGCCAGGGCTATGGAAACGAGTCGATTGAAGCCTTTTATTCGGGTCTAGGAGATAATAGCCGTATACGGTAGGTACCTTGCACAGTTTTAATGAAAAGGGAGTTGCTCGAGTGTTCAGAGAAGACAGAAAAAAAGAAATGCTCGAGGGCCACATGGTCCATTTGCGTGATCGTCAATCAAGCAGGGATGAAGCTGATCGTCCCTATAGCATATCCAAATTAGTTCTTCAGCTCAGAACGATGCAGGATGGGCTACTCTCCAAGATGGTTATACTATTTATGAGAAGAAAACCAACATATTCAATCAAAAAGCTGTATCAACAAACGTAAAGGGTGGCTTCCCCAGGCATAGAAGCAGCTACCGTACATTCTCCGCCCAAATAAACCCTCCTTCTTCGCCTACCTAAAGGGACGACCCAGAGGATCCTCCCCAAAACCAACACTTCCAAACAGCCAAACAAGGAACAAAGGGGGAAGAACAAATGGGAAAACAAAGACCTCGCGGTTCGCGCCAAGACCCCGTTGGAGCCACGGACCCTTGACACGGAGGCTGACCCACAAGAACCACCAGGTACACGGTGCGCGCGCCTCGGAATCGCCGTGTGGAAACGCCACTCGACGAATTGAAACATGGATGCGTGGCGCGGGGATAGGAGGTCGCGCGGCGGCGGAGAAAAAGACCCCCCTATTGCGCGGATCCCCCCGCTCGGCTGAAATTTAATTTCGCTGCGCGTCGGCGATGCAAAAGTGGGTGATGACCAAGATTCATCCCGCGTCTGACCCAATGGAGGTCACTCTTGTAACTGCGATTATCGCCCCTTTGTGCCGCTGGCCGGCGATGAGACAAAAACGTGAGCGCGTAATTAATCGGCCGGCGGCAGAGCCACGGAGCCGAACAAGGTTACCGCCTTCGAGAGGTTGACGCCAGGCGAACGCTTCTAGGTCACGTTTCAATTCAAACGCTGACCATGAAGTGACCGTGGTCAACGAGCGTGACTCAGAGGCTAGGCGGAAGGGGGTCCAGCTGGGTTCCCGGGGGTGTTCTGCGGGGCTTAGTTCGACCCAGATGATCGGAACAAACAGCAAAAAGTAAGTGGGAAGTGGGGAGATCGTTGGTAGAAGGTGCAAGGAAAGGTAGGATGACACCCGAGAGGGTGGAGAGCCTGAGAGAGATACAAAAATCGGAAAGGGGCAAAACATGGGGATAGAAGGCTAAAGCTATAGGTAAAACTGTCCAATGGGAGTTGGTCAGCTGATACCTCGTGGATCAGGGTCTTAGATACTCTCCTTAAACAGTTTAAAACAACCTAAACCTTTACTGACACTACCAAGGACGACTCCAAGAACCTTCTGGCTTGTCATATGGTCTCACACAGCCCTGTAAAAAAGCATTAAAAACAGGGTCAAGTTTGAGATAAAACAAGATCGGTGACTTCTTAGGACTCCGGTGAGCTACTAGGAAAGGTCGACCGGAGTCTTAGACCTTGTCGCCGCCGTGGAGACTTGCCCGCATTAAAAGGTCGCGCCCTGGAGTGTCATGTCGTACGATCCCCGGAAGAGTCAAATTGAATGACCTAGTAACGCTGTTTCCCATAGCCATAAAGTTAGGATTTGGAGTCGTCGGAAGTTCGTTCTGGATAGAAACTGTTAGGGCCTTAGTTTACGAGGCCAAGATCGATCTTGGCGGGCCTTCTAAGCGATTCCTAGTTTCCGATCTTCTGCAACGCCTACCTTCAAGTTCACCAAGCTAAGAAGGTTGATGAAGATAGCCTTCTAAGGTGGTTCCGATCGCATAAACCAGCGCTCCCAGCATTTGATCATCAGTTAGGCTACTTCTGATCCCTTCACCCAGCACAAACACGTTCCCAAAAGGAGCGTCGATCTCTGAACCTCGTTGGTAAATGTCAGACGCGCTCTCGGGATCACTTTTCATAACATCGCCGATGACACAACCCAACACAGACATAACACCTCATTAGAAAAAGCGCCTTGTTTTTGTGGCGGTCTCCTCTGACGACAATCTGTAAGAACCTTTGTTGCCACTGCGCCATAAGCTCAAAGGGTTACGGCCTTCAGCGCCCATTAGACCCATTCAGTGCTGAAAGAACCAAGCGAGCAAGAAACTGAGGAAGAGACCAAGGGGAAAAAGCTACAGAGCCTCAACATAAGCGGGGGTGAAGAAGAGGAGCAAGATCCGGAGTCTAACCGAAGAAGCTATCCATTGGTTTAAGAATCTAACTGATCTAAACATGATAGGGTGAATCGAATGTGTTACTTTTACCACCGTGGAGCACAAGGCTCTAAATCCCGTCAAGCAGTAAGTTTCAACCTTTCCAAAAGGAATTCCTTTAGGGGTGAAGAAGGCTATCCTATAAAAGGGAAAAAAACGTTGCAAAGTGGAAAAGGGCCATGCCAAGAACGCCAATGAAGACTCTGCTGAACGACGGGCTGAAGGCCGCAGCGGGAAGCAATGATGCGAAAAAGGTTTACGAGCTTCCTCGTCGGCATGGAGATGTAATCGCGCGAATTGCCACCGATTCGAGGAGCGTATGGTACGGGCATGGGACGAGACCTCATCTGTAGACCAATTATGTACCCTTCTGCTCCTTGGTCCTAATGCGGTCCTGTGTAAAGGAAACATAAACAAGCCGAGGAGTCAATGCAACTGCAGCTAGGCGTAAACTGAAGTAGGATAATGACAGCTATTGGACAACAAAGTGAACCCAAAGTTGCATGGGTAGAAGGCTTGTAGTCCTACGTAGAGTGGGAGATGCACTTGAGTGATGAGGTTGATCTATGCAAGTGTGAAAGTAATCAATTCTGGAGAAATCACTTTCTGGTTTACAGCATGCAAGGGATGAATTGAGCCAGAACCACGAAAAAAACAAGAAGTAAGACCCTCATGAGGTTAGATCAAGCACTGGAGGCCCTCAATATGGATGAGGGTTGGAAATATGAAATGGATTAGGACATCACAGGACCCAAAGGGTCACCGAAAAACGTATTCGGCACTTTATAAACCGAACCACCAGTGCCTAAAGAAGAAAAGCGGAAAGATAAAAAGCATAGGAAGCAAATATGGGTTTCATAACAGAAAATCATGCTGATCGCGCCACTTCTAAGCTGAGTAGCTAATGAGGACATCAACGCGAAGCCAGAAGCTCGGCACCAGCCATACCAAATCCCTCCAAAGATCTACACTCGTAGCCAGCTGACCGCTGGCCCTGGTCCAAGAAGCGTTTCGGCGCGAACCCCGGCGCCCCGCCCCGGCTGACCCGCGAGTGACCTTGTGCGCGCGACCGACAAAAGCGCCCGGGGCGTTAATTTCGGCAATAAGGAGACGGCGGCGACCACCAGCGCCGTTCGACGGCGCAGGTGTGCGCGGGCACCGGAGGGTATCTGGGTCACTGGGCTAGTCGGACGCGCACGCGTTACGCAAGGGACGCCACGACGCGATAAGTATTTATTTGGCGTCGAAATCGGCGACGTCCGCCGAGTGACCATCGAGGGACGTCGTTGGCGGACGACCTTGGGTCAAGTGCGACAGGGAAGACGCCGCGAAGTGGAACACCTCGAGGGAATTGAGGAGCGAATTGGACCCTCCGGAAGACGCGCTGCAATTACCGGCGCGCAGCCTGCAGGCTGTCCCTTTCTGGGACAGGTACTTGAGGAGGGAGTGGGAGATGGTTCTGGGGGGTTAGCAATATCCTTAAGGAGGTTCAGGCTCCTAGAAAGTCATGGACTCGAATATCCTAATGCTCGCTGTCCTGGCAGGAAATCTGCCTATCTATTAATCTTTGATAGGCTGGCTTACGCATAAGAATAGGCATTCCTAGAGGCTGTTCTTGAGCACAGACTTTCAAGAGCCAAGCTACGGTAAACGGAAAGGCTGCAAAAGGCGCCTGAGGGCACGGTGACAGTCAATATGAAGTTACGTAAGTCAAACGGTTTTGTTTCAGTTTGACCTCGAACTAGTATGTGAAGGCCGTCGGATCCAGTTTTTGCTGTAACTTTTATGGTTTTTGCGTTGGCGCGAATTATATCGAGGACGCCGCGGTTCATTGGAGCCACGTGAACATTACAACTTGCTATGAAGTAGGTGTTGGGTAAAGAAGGAAGTTCCACGAGGATAAGAAGCACAAAGAAAGACTGCCACGCCTTTAATGGTAGGTTTAACCTGGTCTATGGTCACTACAGAAGTTCTTTGGTCCTGTCCGGAATATGGACCTCGTCGCCTTCATTGCTTAGCAAGCAGAGCGGAGTGTCTTCCTAATAGCCGAGGTCTTCCTCGCCCCGAGAGAAGACTAGCTACAGTAGAAGGGACACATTCTACGGTGCATCTGTAGCTTTTAGATGTGCGCATTCCGAGTAACCAATCATCTCTCAGAGACAGAATTAGAGATAAGCGTAAATCCATATCTCGGAGCGCGAGACGATCCTCAGCTAAGGAGCTGTTCTTTGATCGACGTAATAAATGATGTTTTGTGCCCCTCGGCTTTGGCCTGTTTTCGCTTCCGCCTGTGTCCGTCATCGCCGCGTTCCAGGGATTTTCGAAATCCGAAATCTTAAACGCGAAGAGATCGGAAACCATCCGACATTCTGCAGGAGAAGTCAACTTGACAGACGCTTCTAAACCATCAACTTTACATCAGCGTAATTTGCCATTAAAACTACGGTACATTTGGTCTTTTAGCAGCTTTCTGATTACTGTGAACCACGTGCCAACAGCATTGCCTTTAACTGTGTTAGCATCGCATGACAGATGGGAAAGCATACATATTGTCACTGTCTTTCCGATGTCTTCGATATTTGCTCGTATACAACAAACTTCCTTCGTCATCGCGATCATGTCCAACAAGAACGACAAGGCCCATTCTGAGCTCAATCAGATCGTCACCTACATCGCATGGAGGAACTTCAGCGAACAAAGCATCCCGGTCTGCGTCATTTACCCCTTCTTGGACGCTCATTTCCCGCATCTTGGCTGCCACAAGCCGTACTTGCGACGAGAAGAGAAGGAGAAGGCGATTCGCACGGTGCTGCAAGGACACTTTCTGCAATTGGACGCCAAGGAGGATGAGAAAGCCAACAGCTCATTGGCTGAATCCCTGGGAGCGAAGAAACCACCAGCGCTGTGGTACGTAAACCCAAAGAAGAAGACCTTTTTTGAAGACAAACTGCAGAAGTGTCAGCCAGATGGTGAACACCATGCAGATATTGTTCGCATAATGAAAAGACCGGATATACTTCCCCAATTGCTTGATGGAACCTGGGGACCATGTGGACCTGATGGAACACCTCTGCCCAGATCGAAGAAGGAGGTTGAAGCGAAGAAAAGGAAGCAAAACGATATGGATAAGGCTCCAAAGCCGAAGAAGCGGACAAGTAGTAGAGCGCAGTCCAACTCCGCCAGCACAGAAGACCCTCAGCCTACTGTATCCCGTCAAACTCTCATCTACACACAGGGTGCATCATCCTATGGGGGACGGAGCACCTCTGCTCCCATCCTCCCATACCCAGCGCATCCACATTCAACCACAGTCATGTTCCATGCCTCGAATCACCAGTTTCAGCTTGCTCCGTATCCTGCGACTACATCTATGAACAACCGTCAGGCTCAGCAGCATCCAACGGTGCTTCCGCACAATATTCAGATGGTTCAACAGGCTCCGTACGGTGGATACATTGCTGCACAGAATTATCACATAGGCGGACCACCCTGCTTCCAAGGAAACGGAGCATCCTTTCCTGTGCAACAAGTTCCGCACAATCAAGCTGTGCCCTTCCAGAATCCTCAGATGAATGGGACTCATTTCCACCCTAGTAGTAGGGCATCAATGGCTTCTCAGCAATTTCAGAATTATCGAATGAATCGCCTGGTAGCCCCCTACTCTAGGGGTTACGAACTGACCCCAGTGATTCCTGCCGGAATAACACAGGATGCAATGTCGTATAAAGCCCCTGACCAGTCTTTAGCGATAAGCCGTCGCGTCGAGCAAGTGGGACGCTTACAAGAGGACAATTTAACTAAAGAAGACCGAAGTGTACAGGCGCAGGAAACCGTGCCGAAGGAAGAAGACGGAAACGATGAAGAGCTTAGCGATTTTGAAGGATACATATCGGATAGTTTTATACAAGAAATTGGAAAGATCGAAAGACCTTCAGGCCAAGCAAGTAGATAAGAATCTGTGTATATAAAAAGAGTCTTGTCGACACGTCGCCGATTCTTAGAATTGGCGGGAAGGTGGCAAACGATTCCAATGGAAGAAGGCGTAGGAACGTTGTCGGCCTTGAGAGAACGTCCATTGTTAACTGTTGTGTTATTTCTTGTTTCATCTATTGTCTTATATAAAACACTTTGTTTATTCTGATAGCCTAGTCATCTAAATCTTCTGGTGTTGGTAGCGTTTTTCATCGAGGAACCTTACAGCTTTTAGTGCTCTGCAACGTCTATCCACTTGCCCAATCCCTGTTCACACAGCTAATGACTCCTCATAGCACATAGCCACTTTAACTGACATCGTCTGCTCCTAAATTGAGCAAAATCGTCCCTACTTGTCACTAGCACGTGTCGCTGCGACCATTCGTTCTTTGCTCAGAGGCCTTACGCTGCGGGACGCATCAACTTCCGACTGCATGAGGCTAATGCGGAGAGACGGTAAAAAAGCAAAGTATAAAATACATATTGAATTCCAGGACATCCGAGAAGTATGTCCTCAGTGGACGATGACGTTTTTGTGAATGTGAGAAGGCGTGGGTGGTACCTGAAATAGGTGCTTTTGACCCAAGGCAGTCAACCTATGGTCTCTAGCACACCAGGAGAACTGTGAATAGTCCGGTACAAGATTTCAATACACATTCTTGTCATTCCCACCCCATCTCTCCTTCATATTCGATGTCCCCAATTAAGAACCAGGACCATCCGTCGTTTAAATAGATTATTTATTCGTTCTCGAGATCAATTAGCGCACATACTCATAGGTATCTTCGACCCGAACTGCAAATATTCGATATGGAACAACCCGTGGTCTCTAGGAGCGCCGAAGCTCAGACGTCCAAGCGTCGGAAGAACTCGGAGAACTTGGAGGTGCGCCGGTCGGCCAAGAAGAGGGACGAGTCCTTGCTCGGGCACTTGCTGGAGCGCGCCTTCAAGTCGATGCGGCGCCGATGCTCCGTGACGTTCTCGCGCATCTCCCGGTTCAGCGCCGCGTAGAAGATCCAATTGCCCGCGGAGTTTATGTAGGGGAGGAAGCTGGAAGACGAGATGAGAAGGAGGTTGGGCTGGAGGACATACCTGGTGATGAGGCGGATGACGGCCAGGGTCTGCGAGTGCAGGAAGTGCCAGTTGCTGATGTTGAAGAAGCTGAGCATGGGCACGAGGACGAAGATCCAGAAAGGCGTCCAGCAGGCGAAGTGGAAGATGACCACGCGCAGGATGGAGCGGACCACGCGGTTCGTGTAGGAGGAGACGAGCATCGCCTTGCCTGGAGGAACTGAAGGTTAGGTTATTCATGAAGTGTTTTGTTTCTTTGCTTTTCCCATGTTAATATGTACAAAGGTTCTATTGGCGGGCTTAAGAATGAGCTCTTGGTTTTTTTTCTTTTAGCTCTTTAGCTCTCTTCAGGGAACTCCGAGGATATAAAAAGGCGCCAGCAAAAAGAGACTTTTCGTCTTTTCGGAGATTTTTCTTTTTGTTTTGAGAATCGCATAAAATCAAGCCAATTTGTCCTTTATTCTGACCTCCGCGCGCGCGATGGGAGATCGCCAGAGGCCGTCCCGAAATAGCCACGCTGATTGGCCGTCAAGGAAGAGCCTTTTAGAAAATTGCCTTTAGATTAGAGAAGGTTTTTGCAGTGACCATTGATCGAAACGTTTGTTTAGTGCTTAATCAAATCGGAGAAGAGAATCCAGAGAGGAAATAGATGATTTGGCCGGGGAATTTTTTCTTTGGGTTTCCCTATCTGCTTTGTCACAGTGCCTCTCAATAGGGAACCTTCTCAACTGCCCCCCTCAGATTTAAATGACACACGGTAAGAGGCGCCAAAATCTCAGGGGGGGACAGTTCAGAAGGTTCTCCGCTTGGAAGGGCTGGAAAATTCTGGCCGATAAGAGGATCTCCTGTAAGATCTCGGGCAAGCTTTTCTGGTCATCTTTGGTGAGGGGGGGGGGAGGGGGCTCCGGAAATATGTTGGTGGTGTTCTCATCTGGCGGTGTTTCGCTACTTCTTAGGCCTATCTTTGTCAAGGAGCTTCGAGAAAGTTTGATTCGATAACCGACCCCACTCACCTGGCGGCGTCTTCTTGCTGATGTGCTTGATGAGGAAGATGTAGCAGAGCGAGATGAAGAGCGCGGGGAGCAGAAAGCCGAAGACGAACATGTAGAGGATGAAGACGGGAAGGATGGCGTCCGGAAGGTCGGAGCTGCAGGAGACCTTGACGTCGGCCACCGTGTCGTTGACCATGATGTTGTGCCGGGTGGTATCGGCGTAGTAGATGATGGGCATGCAGAGAAGCACGATGAAGAAGAGGAGCACGGTGAGGACGAGGAGCACGTTGTGTCGCGTGCGACAGCAGAACCACTGGAAGGGCTTGCACACGGCCACGTAGCGCTCGAAGCTCATGACGGCCAGGATGGCCACCGAGAGGAGCTTGTTCACGTTCTCCACCGTCCAGAAGATCTTGCACGCGACGAAGCCGAAGTCCCAGCTGCCGTTGACGAAGTAGACGAGCAGCATGGGGATCATCATGAGCACCTGAAAAGAGGGTACTGTAGGGGGATGGACGTTTAACGTGAGATCCAAAAAGGCCTTTTACGATCGAAAAGTCGACATTTAACCTATCTTTAGTGTGTCCAACTCTGGATCCCGAGGGGAAGACCCAGGTCATCATCACCCTGGGATTAGGAGCACAATCGTCATAGTGCGACGCACTCTTGAGCCAACAAGGAAGTGAGCCGAGTTTATTGGCATGTTGCAAGTGACACAAGAAGCTCTTGAGATGCCCGGACCTCGGGGTATTATGGCCAATCCCTGCAGAAGGATTTTGTGTCCCAACTGCGGCTTAAGTGGTCACCACGTGGTGGGAAATGATGTTTTCATGTTTCTGAGCAAAAAGTGACGCTGATCCGTGCTTGAGTGAATGGTCTTGAGCGGATGAACGTCAAGCAGCATAGAACCGGTAATACAAAACTATAATTAGGGCGCTGCACGGGCACAGAATCTTAAGTGTGAGAATTAGTTGCTTGCATAATGCTTCATTGCCATAATTCATTATTTTTCGATTTTAAGGTCATTTTACGGTGAATCATTAAGCTTCGTCAGCTTTCGCAGAAATGGGCGATGAATAATCTCGTTTAGTCCTTGTTTTCGCGGCTATTTTGCCCCCCACAAGCACAGAAAGATCCACACAAGTGAGATGACTCCTTTTTATGCAGTAAATGACGGGCTGGACCGAAATTCAAAAGGTTCAAACCAGTGCTAGAGCACGGGTGATGGACACAACGCCGAATTACCACGGCGCCGAAAGACATGACGCCGAATGCTCAAAAAAAGCTCTGCTCTGATATGAATTTTCGCTTCAAACTTGGGTCAAAGATTGGCTTCTTTTGACTTTGACATAGCGATGACCCCCGATTTGATGCGCATTTGATGTAATACCTACAAGGCCGCAGGAGTTACTGTGGTAATTCGGCGTCATGTCCAAAAAGCACAAACATAACTTGCTACGATCATAATGACCCTTAGCGGGTCTATCGAATGCTTTATACCTTCATCTACTTGAGCATCTACACAGAATCACATAAGTTGTTTATTCCAATTTCCAAAGGGGTTAATCCAACCGACATTTATAATTCCCGTTTGCGTCAAGCTTCAAGGAAATGGTGCTATATGTGTATCTCGGAACCTTCTTACTCTGGCTATTTTCCATCGGAAACACGTTAATCTCCTCAAAAGTACACTGTTTTCGTGTTTTCCTGTGTCTCCTTCCTGAAACCCACGCGGTGAATGACTATGCCAAGCAGGAAGACCCCGCAAGTCGCAAGTAGGCTCCCGCGGGGACACTCATGCGCACTGGAGGATTCCGTAATGAGATTTTGGATATTTTGCGCACAATCGGCAGCTAAATGATTCATGGCCGACGGCTTCCTTTGAATGAATCTCTTCACGGGTGTGGGGCAAGGTGTTAGGACAGAGGGTATAGATCTGCCTTTGTCCAAGGAGCTCTGTGGACCCAAGATCTAGGGGTTCAGGCTCTAATTTTAACACAGAGTTTTATCGCAGTTTAGAGGGTCTAACGGCAAATTTTCTTTCAAGCTTGGTCCCGGCACGAAACCCCTGAGAGGCATTCAATGGACTGAAGCTATCCTTCATTTTTCCTACACAACAAACATCTTCCAATCCTAATCCTAGCTTGACCCTTGGCAAATCCAATTCTAAGTCCAGCTCTCAACGCGAATCCCCTGACTCCTCATTGACAGTTATCGTCATCCCTTCTCCCGACATCCGCTCTCTGGAATTCCGGACACATGCACTCAGAAGGCAGCAATCTCACTAACAAGTCTTCCATGTCCTCCAATCGGCCTATCCAGATGTTTTCCCCTTCTCCACGTGACGTGCCCTGCAAGACATCGCCGCCCACTCTAGTCTTCGCTCGATGAACCCTTCTTCCGCCCTGTGTCACCATCCGTGGTTGCACGCGCCTAATCATAACAAGACCAGCATCGCTGCCATTAGCTGCGGAGGGTCTCACCACGCTTTCCTGGAAAGCAATTGCCTCCGGCGTTAATTAAATTGTCTTCGATGAATGCAACTCTCCAAAACAGGAAATGTTGTGCCTACAGCAACGTGAATGTTCTCCGGAGCTACCGTAGTCCGATATTGTAGTGAGGGTGCTGGAAACGGCTGGGTCCTGCAGCAAGTAAGGTTGGAAGGGGGCAGACTGACAAGGAACAAATGAAAGTCTGAAAGCCTTCTTTGAGGCCCATCGACCGAACGTGTGACATTTACAACTAAAGCTCATACGGGATTAGCACTAACATGCCCCCTCGAGGAATGTTGCCAAATAACGCAATTCCCAGGAATCCAATCTTCGGTCCAAATTGACCTGATCGAATTCGCGAACTTTCCAACAACGATTTCCGCGTCCTGTCTCCGTTTTTTTTTTGAAATCCGAGCACCCCTCTCCGATGTTTTCTACGTCGCAAGAACGGCGACGGCGGCTACTTTCCGCTTTGCGACTCTTGCACCCGAAGTGCACGATTGTCGCGCTGAGACGCCAGAGACCGAAGTTCAATCGGCTTTCACACGTTTGTGAACGAAGTTCGGGACAGGACAATGGGGATTAGAGGTGTGTGCCTGGGACAGGGGGTGTTTGGTGAGTTCCCAGGAGTCCCAAAAGGGAGCGATGGCAACCGCGCTAGTGTGACTGGATAGCCTTGGATCTAGCGCAGGTGTTGTGCCAGATTTGTCAAAAGGAAGAAGTCACACAGAGACCGTTCTTGGTGGGTTATACCCGGGCATGTTCAAAAGGTTCAAACATACCCAAAGCCTCCTGGCGACAGGTTTAGGAAGGATACAGTCCCTAGCCAAATCAAAACTCTTGAAAAAAGGATAAACACTATGCCTTTCTAATTTGTTTGTTATTTTGTCCTTAAACGATCAGCAGAAGCCAGGCCAACTCTTGAGTCAGAGGTGGGTTAGGGTCGGTCCGGCTTCGGGCTGAACAAGAGATATCAAATGTTGGGTCCCAGTGCGATAGTCGTTAGGCTGAATGATTCTAGATGCGGAATTCGGTGGTTTTATGTTTTATTTTTTTTTGTTTTGTTTTTTTTTTGTTTCGGGTTCTTTCGGGCACCCGAAACATAGTCCGGGTGTCGGGTGCCCCCTCTGTTCTTGGCGCCTTTATGTGAGTTCTCCACCTGTCCACCCTCACTGGAAAACAAAGCTTTCGATTTTCCATTCCACAAAACAAAAGCGTAGGATCTATTAAAAGCTGCCATCTCCGATGTCCTTCACGCTCTGACCTTACACACTTCACTTCCACCTCCACATCTACTTAGTTAGCCTCAGACGAGTTCCCACAGGTAAACCGAGTTGCGCAAACAGAAATAACCGAGCCGGAAAGTGCACGATTTGCGTGAAACAGCGTTTCTTTGCAAGAAATCTTGAATTTAAATCGGCATCTGATTTGCAGCTGTCCGATCCAATTAACGTCTCGGGACAAGGCTCAAAAAAGGGGGTGAATTAGAGGCACTGGTCAGGCGAAGTACAAAGGGGACAAGGCCCTGCTTTTTTGGGATCAACGCTCCCAAAGACCAATCTTTGTAGCCCTAACAGCTCCAATTGGTTTGTCTCCTGATTGTAGCTGTCAGTAGCAGCCTGATTAGAGGCGCTATCAAAATAAAATGGAGATGACAACGTCTAGACCTTCTTCTGAGTCGAAAACAACGAAGAAGTCCTCTGTAATCCACCGTAATAGCCTAATTATGCCTCTTTACCCGGCGTTTTTAGATCATAATCTGTTTTTCACCTCAAGTACCTCTCTCTGCCAGTGCGTAATCCTCAGAATAAAGAACCATTCAGAAAACGGTGTTAATCCACTTTCTTTGTCCGGCGACCTTAGACGAGGCCTACTCTATGCCGTTGTCCCAGAGATCAAATAATCAACTTGTGACCTTTCCATTGTGGAGAAGGGCGAAAACACTGGGTGTTTCTATCCTTAGAGAACAGGACTACGCTTCATTTAGTGAGATGAGGACGACTGCTCGGAATTAAAGTACAAAAACAACCGGTCCCTTTGACGAATTCGCTGGAAAGTGCAGCCTAAGGGTCTCAAACCGACTTCAGATCCCCATAGCAGTGATGCCGACTCGACTCCAGGCGTGGCTCGGAAGTCGTTTCGGGACCAAGTCGGGATCGATTGGGATAGGAAAAGTCGAGTTTCGAGTTCACTCGTTTTTCAAAAATCTTATCACATTGACTCGTTTTGTCCAAATGCTATCGAGTCGAGTATCTCGACTCGTGACTCAACTCGCGACTCGATCAGCATCACGAATTTACTTGCCTAAGGGTCTCAACCCGACTTTGAATATCCATAGAACCCTTTATACTTCTGGAAATTAATTTTCTAGATAGTTTCTGAGCCTGAGATTAGCGCCGATCATCTGCTCGGATTCTCCCTAGCCATTGTTATCCCTACTTCATAAGACCACAGAAGCTGGCTCTAGAACAAAACGAGCCGGAAAAAAGCTTATCCAAATCCTCTCCCAGACCCTCGGAAGAAAGGTCCGCCAGATGGGCTTAGCGGTAGGATTACTCTAGGAAACAGTGGTAAACAGCCGAGATTTCGGAGAGCAAAACATGGCCTTTGCACTTTTAATTGGACTCCCCCTTGTAGGGCAGAGCTCAAGAGCCGCCAGACGCATAACCCAAGAAGACTACACGTCCTAAATCACGGTTGTCCCCACTTTTTCCGCCGTGGAAAACTTCATGGGATTAAGGGCTTATTTCAAGAAGCATCGATGTGCACAGCGGCAAATCCGGAAGGCGACTCGAAAGTGCAAAAAGTGAAATATACGGCGCGGGAGAGGCGACTAATCCCCGGACTCACCAGCAGGTCGACGATGCTCAGCGAGAGGATGTAGAGCGAGATGTGCTGGAAGATGGAGTTGAGAGGCGACCAGGTACGGTAGAGGATGCGCACGAGCGAGATGATCACCCACAGGTTGCCGGCGAAGCCTATGGTGAAGACCACCGAGTAGATGGTCAGCATGACCATCAAGTAGCCGGGGAACATCGCTGCTTGTGAGTGGGGCTCTGGAACGAGAGGTTGTGGGAGGGAGGTCTCGACACGAACAACGGGTCTTGGCACGATAGACAGTAAAGATCATGGCGGGACCTAAATGTCTTGTCAATATGACAAAAGTGTCCCAAATAACTGGTAAAAGTCATTGGTTCTACTAATATAGCATGCCAAATATAGAAATGCCAAATCGCGGAACAAAACACGAATTCGCGGTGGGACCAAAACAATGTGTTGACAGCGCAAAAGAACATCTACGGGGCTCATAGCAGATATACTCAAAAAGAATAGAAAATAGCGACCCTCTGTCCCTCAAGTAGCTGTACGAACGTACGAACTCTTCCCTGGCGGCGGATATAGTTAAGGGAGTGGCCGAGGGCAAGGCGGAAGGGATTCCGTCTTCGGCGCCGAGTGAAAGAGGAAAGGAGGGGACGCCTCCCGGCGACTCACGGCGCACAAAGACGCTCCCCCTCCTCAAGGAGGAGGGAGAGGAGTGTCCACCGATTGGCTACAATCGCGCAAAAATGGCGCGCATGGGGCGGAAAGTCCAAAGAGTGGACCTTCTGTTTGTTTGCCACCTTCTGCTCCGACTTCGTTGTGGGCACTAATTAACGGCGCTACAATTAGTGCGCGGGATGGCTATAAACCGCAAATCCAAGACACAAAAAGTTGTCTGATCGTGGCGGGACACCAAAGTGCGTTCGCGAGCAATTCGCCAAGGCAATTGCTGGTGGTCGGTGCAAAGTGGAGGAGTAAGAAAAAAGGACCCGAGACGATCACTTTACACTGGGCCGGCGGTGTTTTGAGGCGTGAGGGAGGAAGTGGACGATCTCGAGAAGGCTTAGGAGGGAAAGGCGGGAATTGGAGGACGATCTATGGCGACATTTGGGCAAAGTCAAATAAAGCAAGATGGTTTATTTATACATGGGTTGATCAGGGACAGTCGAAGACATTTCTGAGCTCTAAAAACGAGCATTTTTCATTTTTTGAAGGAGCTTAGGAAACCCCATATTTTATGTATGAAAAAGAGTGCTTTGGGGTACAAAATAAGTGCATTAAGTGTATTAAGTGTATTTCTACATACCTCAGAGATCTGTCCCTTGTTTCCTGGAAGGCTTGGTTATCAGGTCCCCTTCCAGGTACTTATAAGGATAAACTCTAACATTCCAGCATTCTTTTTAACAATTCTGGTTGCGGAGCTCAGCACTAGAGAAGTTTTTTTTATATTTTTTTGGACATTCTTTCTAGTGCTCAGCTCCGAGCACCTGACCAAAGACATACGGAGCCTACCGTAACCTCAAAACGAAGAAGCTTGTTTTAGAACCCCGAGGGCTGGCAGGAGTGCTTCCTCGTGGCCATATGTGTGGACCTTTTTGGGTTAGCCTTCTTCGCTTTCTTCGCCTTGGGAGAGGAGCTGAAGTGGCCAGTTTTGAGAAGTTTTTATGGCATAAATCTGTATACTTTAGAACTCCACGCTGGCTCTATTCTAATACACTTTAGGAGCTACAAAAACGTCGCCGTTACGAGCGATTTCACTTCTTTAGCTTTAAGTGAAGTGCAAGTAGTTCTAGAAATGACTCTATTGAAACAAAAACGAACACAAAAAAACAGATAAAAATAAAGCTACAAAAAAAGCGAAAATGATCTTATTTACTATGTTTTTGTTTTGTATTTTCATCGTCCAAGTAGTGAATCCAACTTCGGGCTAGTTCTGACGCTATTTTTCAGCATAAATCTGCATTTTGCACACTACACTGGTTCCGGGAGTCCTGAAATAGAAAATAAAACAATCAAATTTGCAGTGTTTTTGTTTGTCGCTATTCTCACAACGCTTCCGGCACCCATGGAATCGGTTCTATCGCTCTAACCAGGAGCTGGCTCGGGTGTTATGAGAAATTGTACCCAACGAGGATGTCCAACTTGACGTATGGGTGGTGGATTAGCCTCCCGAGTTCCTCATGCACGGACCCAAGAACTAGGCATTTCTTATTCCCTTTATCGGATATTACGGAGAGAGAGAGAGAGATAGAGAAGATATGGACATAGGTGTGATAGGAAATCGGGCTCCGAGCAAGGGGGACGACCGCCTCAGCCTCCTGTTCCACACCGACTGGATCGGGCCGCAACGTTCCACACGGTCGCCGGGCGGTGATGACATCGTCGGTGGCGGCGGGTGCGTTATCAGTGGTCTTTGACTGGACACGCTGGGACTACAGATGATCGGCGTCCTCGCCGATTGTGAGAGGGATTCTGGGGATACGATG
The DNA here is from genome assembly GCA_016648015.1 of Steinernema khuongi. Classification (NCBI taxonomy): domain Eukaryota; kingdom Metazoa; phylum Nematoda; class Chromadorea; order Rhabditida; family Steinernematidae; genus Steinernema; species Steinernema khuongi. The sequence continues at coordinate 40,000 of JADLIF010002856.1, read as the reverse complement.
AAGAGCGGATGATATAGAAAGGTATAGATTAGTAAAGGGTATAGTGAGACCTTACGACAGCGGCATCAGGAGTTTTCAGGATTCAACTTGTTCTTGGATAGTCTCCGCCTCTTCGGTGTCCCATGTGGCGCAATGGTCATTTGGACGGAGCGGGAGAAGAGCGGGCTGCGAGAACAGTTTGACCCGGTCTACGTGTGTTTGCATTGTTTTATTCGTAGTCGGGTCCAAGAGAAAGATGTTTGGTCGGTTCATCCTGACCACCCGGTAAGGACCTTTCCAACGGTCCTCCAGCTTGTTCTTTCTTGTCGGTATCTGGTACAGGACAAGGTCTCCAACGGTGATCTTTGAGGGTTTTGCTGAGGTCCTTTTGTCGTATCTGATCTTATCGTTTTCACGGGCGGCAATAATGTGTTGTTGAGCGAGTTCCCATGCGGCTTGAAGTCGAGAAGCGATAACTGCTTGGAATTCAGTTCCTTGTAGGTTGTCTTGTCCTAGTAGTTTCCAATCCTGATCTACAGGTAGCCGGGCATCCCTTCCGAACGTCAGATAGAACGCGGAGTTCTTCGTCGTTGCATGAATTGACGTGTTGAGGGCGAAGGTTACGTACTTGAGTTGTTGATCCCAATTGTCGATTTTTCCAATGGTGGCTAGCATGTCCGCGAGCGGTTTGTTTACTCGCTCCACAATTCCATTTGCTTGTTGATGATAAGGTGTCGTGCGGAGATGTTTGATTCCCAGAAGATTCGTGAGTTCACGAAAGAGTTCTGATGTAAACTGAACTCCACAATCAGTAGTAATCACTTCCGGGATGGAGTGGATGAGAATCACGTCTTGAATCAATGCTTCTGCCGTTGTTCTTGCAGTTATGTCCGGGAGTGGCGTGGCTGTGACGTATTTTGTGAAAGCGTCGACCGTGACGAGTATATAACGGTTACCAGACGTTGTGGCCGGTAGAGGACCCAATATGTCAACGTGAATATGTGTATTGGGCCGAGCTGCATCAAAGGGAATCGTCATCGGTTCATGTACACTTTGTTGCGGGTGAGTTTTTCTCTTCTGACAGACTTCACACGATTTCACGATGTCCTCGATATCTTTCGTCATTCCGGGCCAGAATACGCGTTTCTTTAGTTTCTCAATGATCTTCGGAGATCCAAGGTGTGCTCCCATCAAAGGTGACGAGTGAACGTATTGGACGATACGAGTTCGAAGGCGGTATGGAACGACGATTCGGGGTTCTTCTCCTTCGTTTTGTGGTTTCTTCCGTAGAGATCCTTCCATTAGTACGTATTGGGAGGCTTCTTCAGGTAAATTGGATTGAAGGGCTTCGATCAGTTCTTTGTATTCGGGAATTTCCAGCTGTGCTTCTCGAATGTCGTCCAATGTTACTGGGGGAGATACTGGTGATGATTCTTCGGATCCTTGTTGGGTGACTGCTACTATGGTAGGCGTTTCTTGAGGTGGCCAGACGATCTTGTTTCGATCCATGTACTCCTGAATCGTCTGTTTCTCTTCTTCATTCAAAGATTCGGCGGAGTATTCCGCATCAGCGGTGTATCTGCTAAGATAGTCACAAAGACGGTTTGACGTTCCACTTCGATGTTGAAGGTTTACAATAAATCCTTGGATGGCTAGTTGAAAACGGCGGAGTCGAGCGGGGAGTTCTTGATTCTTAAGTAGAACACAAATCGGGCGATTGTCGGTTCGAATGAGTGTAACTCCGTTTCCTTCAATGTAGGCTGAGAACTCCTTGAGGGCAAATACTATTGCGAGTGCCTCCTGCTCGAGTGAATGATAATTTTTTTCAGCGGGCTTCAACACTCTTGATGCATAAACGACGGGGTGTTCTTGTAGATAGTCATCAGCTTGAAGAAGTACTGCTGCGATTGCAGTCTTGCTGGCGTCGGTTTCGATTATGAACGGTCGGTCGAATCGCGGAGTGGCTAGGACAGGTGGGGTTGTCAAAGCCTTTTTGATAGCGTCCATGGCAGCGTCTTCTTCAGGTCCCCATTCCTTAATTGCTTTCTCAGTTGTTAAACGGGTTAATGGAGCGGCCATCTTCGCAAAATCCTTGATAAATCGACGGAGATAACTTGCTGCACCCATAAAACTTCGAAGTTCGGAGACGGTCTTCGGTTTTGGGGCCTGCGTGATCGGTGCGATCGATTTTGGATTTGGACGAATCTGACCTGAGCTAACCATGACTCCCAAGTAACAGATTTCGTCCCTCGCAAGCTGGCATTTTTCGAGTTTCAGCTTAAGGCCAAACGTGATCACGACTTGTAGAAACTGTTCGACGTCTCGTAGGTGTTCTTCTTCGGAATTACTTGCTATCACAATGTCGTCTAAGTAGATGAAGGCGGCGGCTGTAATATGCCTTCGCATTTCGTTCATTGCTTCCGAGAAGGTGTTGGGAGCGCCGCACAAGCCAAACGGTATTCGTAAGTATTCGAACAATCCCATAAACGTTATGAATGCTGTTTTCTTTACGTCGTTTTCTTCCATCGGAATCTGCCAGAATCCAGAACAAAAGTCGAAGGTAGAAAACCATGACTTCGCTCCAACTGCATCAATGAGGTCTGTGATCAGTGGAAGCTGGTAGACTTGCGGTTCCGTGATTGCGTTGAGACGGCGATAGTCGACGGCAAAACGGAATGTTTTCTTGTCGGCCTTCTTGACTAACACTATTGGAGCTCCAAATGCTGAGGATGATGGCCGGATAATTCCTTGTCTTAACATTTCCGTGATTTGTCTTTCGACTTCTGCTCGCAGAGGGATTGGAGTTCGATATGGTCGTTGTACGGGAGGTTTCGAGTTGGGTTTCAGAACGATGCGATGACGTGTTCGGCCCTTGAAATGTCCTATCTTCCCATCAGGTCCGGAGAAGGCGTCCGAGTAACGAAGAATAATCTCTTGTAATCGATGTTGTCCCGTCGTGGATAGTTTTGACTTATCGAGCTCCATGTGTTCCTTGAACCATTCTTCCGTCTTCTGGTGGTAACGCTGGTCGGTCTCCGGCGGCAGGAAGTTATCAATGTTTGTCTCAGGACTGTCGCCTGGTGTGGTGACGTGGAACACTGTAGGGATCTTGAAATCGGGATCGACTGGTTCGGCTTGAGCGATCCGTTGGTTCTTGTGTAAGGTAATCGGCTGGTTGGTGCAGTTTATCACGCGAACAGTGACTATTCCATCGTGCGTGTCATCCACCAAAGTGAAACCAATGGTCATAGAGGGTTCTCTGCGGACTGGAGTCAATAACCATGTTCCTCTGCGGTTGCTGCAGTTGAGTCTGGCCGGAATCGCACAATCAGTTCGAGGTGGACAGACTACCACCTCGTCGATTGTGGCGAACACTGGTTCCAGATGGAGAGTAGGACGATCCACCATCGCTACTAGTGGGATAACATCATCACCAAGTCGAATATGGTTGTTCTTGAGGTCAAATGTGAGGGGCTTTCCAAGGTCGGCGAAAAGATCAGTCCCAAGTAGGAAATCGGCAGGACATAACTCATCTTCAGCGAAGAGTAGTTTCGTGTGGATTCTTCTCGAGCCGAATTGTATGTTTGTATCGATTTGGCCTGCAAAGTGGAATCCGGATCCGTTTGCGCACCTCGCTTCCAAGATCCGTGGAGGTTCCTGCTTGGCGCGGTCTGGTAGTATTGATCGTCGACAGTAGGTAATTGCTGCCCCAGAATCAACGAGTGCGCGGACTGGTCTTCCTTCTAGGAGTATGGTGACCAACGGCTGACGGGTTCCAGTGGTATTGATGGCTGGCCGGATTTGTAAGACCTCGGGACGATATGTCAACAGGTTCGCCTTCGCGTATGGGTTTCTTCCATCATTTTCTTGAACTTCTTCTTGAATTGACCTCTTCGTTTCTTCGGATACCGCGCATACCTCGTGAAGTTCCTTGGGATTCGAAACGGCCTTGTACTTCTTTCTTCGACTGAGAATTCCTATCCATTTGAGATATCCCAAACATCCAAGTAGTAGACCGAGGAGTAGGAGACCTCCTGCGATCTTTACGGCCATCATATATTCGTTGATCCAATCCGATACGGATTCTTTAGCCTTCGCTAGCCAGGATATCGTTTTCTCTCCAATCTCTTCAAAATCTTCCAAATTTATCTCACTCGCTCGCTTTGTTGAAAGAAGCGCATCTTCCTGTTTTCTCAGTACGTTCTCAACTTCTCGAATCCTTCTTGACTGGTCGGCCAATAATGATATAGAACGGATTATGTGCGTAGTTTCGGAGGCGAAAATTCTCCGTGTTCTCAAGAATTCGGTCTTTTGGTCCTTCGATTTCTGCGTCAGGAAATCCGGTACGTCTGCGACGTTTTCTTTGCCTTCAGGAGAGAACCACCCTGAGGCGTTCCTGATTACCGGTAGGCTTCGACCATTACAGCTGACTTCAGGAGCTTCGTCAACGAGGTCCTGGGTTCCAGGTCGTACGAATAAGATTTTGTCATCGACCTTCACGGGCATAAATGTGAAGCATCTTTTTCCTATCCGGTATTCTTCGTACTTCTTGGTTACTTCGACTGGAGTGCAAGAGGATATTCGGAGCGCCTCCCCGGCCATCGTCGCTGTTATATCTTCTCTCCCAAGCCATAGGCGCGCCCCGGCTGTCGGCTCGATATTGATGAGGTATCGCACTACTCCGATTTGGCGATTGTGTACGTAGCAAATTTGTCGCCAAAGATGACCGAAGTTCGTCTTAGCAGCCTGTTCGATCTGCCAATATAAGTAATTTAACTTGGAATTCAGTTCTCCCATAAGAGTATCTGTTTCTGGACCGAATGATGAGTCAAGGGTCGAACGGGCATTGCCTCTGTTTTCTATAATTTTCGTAGCTAACGACGTTTCCTTCTGCGTGTTCTTGGTGGGAGCGGAGCGTTTCGCCGTCGAGGGAGAGTGTTCATTTTTGGCTGGGATGATGTTCTTCGGAGTGAAGCGTGATTTGATCTGGCTTAGCTGGGTAAGTGAGGGTTTTATCTGCCGGGGAGGATGGTTAGTTGTACTGCTTATCGTGGTCGGTGGAGATCGCCTTGGGGACGTTGCAGTTTGCCGTTGATGGCTTCCTTCCTGGCGTATAGATGTGCGTGGAGTTGATGAGTAGGTGGTGACAGGGGTTATGGGAGTAGTCACTTCTATCACTTCTGCCGGAGTAGTAGGTTTTTCTGTTTGTGTCGAAGTGGGGTAACCGTTTCGTTCTCCTTTGATTAGTTCTTCCGCAACTTTACGAGCTTCAGTTGATCGGGATATAGCTCTAGTAGGTGGTGTAGTTGTAACTTCTTTGATCGCTCCTTCTGCAAGTTGTCCATTTTGCGTATGCCGATGTTCTTTTAAGAACTCTTCTAGATCTTCTTTCCTGCCAGTTAGGAATTTATCCCAAGATGTCTGTGCTCGTCTCTTCCTTTTCGGAATTTCCGTACTATTCCAGCAGCTCTCGCAGCCTTCAAATTGATTAACCCAAACTTCGGTTCCGTTCCGCACAACTTTGATCATATGTACGCGTCCACGGTTTTGATTGCATGGTCCACAAGGTGACGCGTCGTGGTCATCATAGTCTTCTTCTTGCAATGGGCGTTTTCTCCACTCTGGAATTTCTTTCGTTCGAAGTAAAGAGGGTCCCTCTGTGGGTGGAGTTAGTGGTGTTTCTGACACTATCTTCTCAAAATTCGGTACTTCTGTTGTAGTTGCGGACATGTTTCTTGGACTCATCGTTTTGTCGTTCTTTAGAAATGGGTTCCTTCTGGATAAGTCAAGTGGCTTCCATTCAAACGTCGGAAAAGCGGCATTCCAATTGTATCTGGAGTGATTCTTCGTACTATTATGGGTCGTGGAACCAGTAATGCGGCGATGACGGGTTTGCGCGGCTGTTCGAGTGTTTATCGGTTTTTCATTTTGCATCTTTCGTAGTGTTTCGAGTACGGCCTCCAGATTCTTCTGTGTGAGTTCTTCAGGTTCGGCACGGCTAATGGTTTCTTCCAGGTGTTTTCGAAGTTCTTCTCGAAGTTGTGGATCTTTGAATTCAAAGACGTGGATAAGGTGATCAATTGCTTGGCTCCAATTTCTCTCCATTACAGTGGTGTATGTTGTTTCTTGTAATGTTCTTCTTTTGCGGAGTCTAAAGTCTTCTTCTTCTGGAGATGGGGTTCTTTCAATGACAGTGATGAGGTCGTGCTCCATTGCACGTCCTCTTGGTACGCACTGTGCGCGGTCTTCCGATATTGGTTGCTTGTCGAAGAGTAGAACGGCCTGTAGGTCTTCGATCACCATAAAATCCTTTGTAATGAAAGCTTCGTACTTGCCATGTAGAGCGTGGAAGCAAGTCTTTTCGAAGTTAGGGACTTCCCAAACAAAAGTGCCTGTTGTACGTTCACAATGGGCGGAAGTGATGTTGCATCCGTGGAGACTGCCTAAGTCGGAAAAGAGGGCTCCACCGGGTAGTACGTTGATTTGTCCCTTATAGAGGAGATATTGTATGTCTTCCGTTTCCTTGACGTATAGGTGCCATGTATCGTAGACCTTCGGTACGGAAGCCCAAATGCCTTCGGATTCTTGCGTCATTCCGATGTTATGGATTCGGCGCGTACGGACCATATTTTGGCACTCTTCCATTGTTGTGTTTCTGCTCTCTCTCTTGGGAGGGTCCGGGCTGAGTGGAAACCATCCTGGTCCAAAATGGCCGATACGGACTACTTTCTGACAGAAATATCCCGTAAACGTGAATTGTGACGTATCTGGCACATAGAGACTTATATTCCGTTGTTGAAGGTTTTCCACTATGGGCACTTCGCAGTCTCTTGGTTCGGGTAGAGGTACAAGGAATGTTTCGCCTTCCGTGGTGCATACTTGATATGCAGAAATTGGTGTGATTGTCAGCGTGAAGAGAGCGACAATTAAAAGTGGCATTGTTATTGAATTAATTGAACGACGCCATGGAGGGTTTTCTCTACGGGGTGGGCCTTCACGCGACCTGGATCGAGTATAGTTTTGTCGATTTCTAGAGCGTTGTTGTCGATCCTGATTGTAGTGGTCCTCATAGCGTTGAGGTCGGCTTCGGTAACCTTGGAAGTTTCGTCCGTTTTCCTGATGGTAAGCTCTACCACGTTGGTTGTTTGGCCTCCAGTGTCCTCGTCCTCGGTTTCCGCGGTATTGTTGCGTATAGCCACGGTTATCACGTCTCGGCTGCTCCGTATATTGTTTTTGGCGTGGGGGTTGTCGCTGGCTTACGAAGGTCGCCGTAGTGGCCAAATCATCCGAAACGGTCCTCAGCTGTTCCGTAACAGCATTGAGGTTCGTTGACGCATCAGGTATCAGCCTGAGGACTTCCTCCTCTTCGCGGGCCTGTGTTACTGCGTCAGCCCACGACGTATGCTTCGCACGTAACAGTTCCCTCGCGATGGGAGGGACAGCCCCCTGAGTCAAGGCACGGATCTGCAATTCCTCGCGTTGCAGATCCGAAAATTGCTTAGTGCCCGGGAAGGCACTCTCGGTGATCTGGCGGACGCGCTTAGCGAACTCGGTGATCGGTTCATGCGGCCGCTGTTTCAGAGCCGCATAAGCTGCGCTGGCCCTAGCTGGATCTTCTCCAAAACGGAGTCCTAGCTCCTTGGTTGCTTCTGCCCAGATACTTTTCGTGGCATCTGGCAACATGTCAAACGCCGCCCGGGCTTCGCCCGTTAGGCGTAAAGGTAGAAAGGTCACCAACCGGGTGTAATCCATGTCGAACGCTGTGCCCAACGTGAGGAACTCATCATAGAACGACTTGAAACTTTTTGAGTCGTCTCTTCCGGAAAATGTGGGGAACGCCGACAGGAGGTGGTTGACCTTGTCGCCTTGTTGTCGGTCAACGCCGAGTTGTAGGTCGGCTAATTGCTGAGCGATGTCCGCCAACTTGGCAGCCGTACCGCTAGGAGCAGACGATGACGGGGTGGACATGTGTGAGCGGTTCGCGGCTCTCTTCGCTCGATCCGCAGCTTGTTTCTTTGATGTCTTGGGTGAGAAGCGTGTGTAAGGCAGCTCGGTGGATTTCTGGAACGAGTTGGTAGAGCAACCACTCGCGGAGCGAACGCGAAGATAGAATGGCCACTTGCTATCTTATTTTCATTATCCTGTTTTGCGGTCCTTATCTTGTTTTGATGGTTCTTGAAATTGAAGTGAATGGTTCTTGAACCGCTGTTTCCATTTGGTTTCGATTCTTATCAGCTAGCGGTCGTTGTACAATAACATGTTTTCGTCTGATCGGTAGACAGGGAAGTGGAATAGTACATTGCACAGTGAGTACGGTAGTGGGTACTGGACACGGTCAGGAGGGAGGCTGGTCAGAACGATCTAAGGCTTTTCACCCCCTTTTGGTCTGCAGGAACTTTTGAGAGTGGAATAGCACTTGTTTCATACTGTCATGCTCGCTTTCGTGTTGCGCAACACGTGATTTCCAATTTTTCAATTTGACACAGGACGATCTCGCGAGACTTAGATAAACTTGGCCGGCGAATCGCATCGCTGATCGGTCATTCGCACACACTCACGCAGTGGCCAGCGCGGTCGTGTGCTTGGGATAGGGTCACACTTCCGACGTCCGTTCCGGTGGGTGTTTTTTTTCATACCCATCGGCTTCTTGTTAAAACCGTCCGATAGTACTCAGGCTCGCTATCCCTGAAGGTGAGAATCGCGATTATAGCACCGAGCACCTGGAAGTATTAGCAAGGCGTTCCCAATATTCAATAGTATCAAAAGGACAGCCAAGTACTACTACAGAAACAGTGAGGTTTCTTTTTAAATAGGCAGAACCAAAATCTACTTCGCCTCTCCTAGTGTATAACGAATGGAGTCGCACCTTTGAAATACACGGGACGGTTCCAGCTTCGCGACGGCTGAAACTATCTTTTCGGAACGATCGTGCGCAAGTGCCGCGGTTGATCCTACCCTGATGTCACATTCTAATCTGCCGTAGTTGTTTAAGGTGGTGCGTGAGTGGTGGGACCTCCATGTCCAACTTGACGTATGGGTGGTGGATTAGCCTCCCGAGTTCCTCATGCACGGACCCAAGAACTAGGCATTTCTTATTCCCTTTATCGGATATTACGGAGAGAGAGAGAGAGATAGAGAAGATATGGACATAGGTGTGATAGGAAATCGGGCTCCGAGCAAGGGGGACGACCGCCTCAGCCTCCTGTTCCACACCGACTGGATCGGGCCGCAACGTTCCACACGGTCGCCGGGCGGTGATGACATCGTCGGTGGCGGCGGGTGCGTTATCAGTGGTCTTTGACTGGACAAGGAATTAAACGCAGAATTTTCTCACGTGGCGACGGAGCTTAGGAAACACTTTGGACGGCTTTGCGACTCGAAAATCCTTCTAACAAGAGGATCCAAGTAATCCGGGGCACGGCCTATGCGGAAACACACGAGTAAAGCCGATCCGGATCCGAGCTCCTTGATGTCAGGTGGTGAGTAATCGCGAGGCAATGTCCACCGAGCAAATAAAAACTCTCCCTTTGCAAGGATGCATGCAGAAGACCGGGATTGTACTGTGAAAGCCTGGTACGCCGTCGCACCTTCGAAGCACAGAAGCTTCTCACGCGGAAAGGTCACCGTGCAGGGAACTCACGTAAAGTCGTCTGACGCCATCTTGTAGAGCGCCAATTATGCAAAAGCCGGAAGGAGCGGGTCCTTCCTCAGAGGCAACTTTGGACTTAAACACACGTCCCAGTGGGACGTGAAGAAGGATTTCGGAGCAGATCGGAGACATAATGTGATTAGAGTGGGCCTTTGCTGGGGCTCTCGAAGAAAGGGGCCTAAGCGGCGGTGGCGACCAAAAAGTGATCTAAAATGCAGGAGAACAAAGAACAGGAAGTTCCCTTCTCTTGGGGAGATGCCCACAGGAGCTTAGAAGGAGCACAGCTGGTGGGTGAGGAATTGTTATGGGACTGAAGATGGCATGGAATTCCTTGGCTTCTATTACCCTTTTATGGAGGTTTATCTGGTATTAACCTTTATGTCCAATACCCTTTTTCTACCTTCTTCATTTTTATGGCCACTTTCCTTAAAGGAGCCAAGACTGACTTTAAAAAAGCTCTGCTTTGCATTGCATTGGCAACTAAACGTGCTCCGTGCGCTAAAAGACCTATAGTGTGAACAATGATTCTTGACCTTAAGCCTAAATGTTCTAGTTATGTGGATCTAGAAGGTTCTCTCACCTTGGAGTCTTCGATATGATATTTTTTCTATGAAAAATACGCGCGCTAAAGGTCGCCGAGCATGACCTATGCTTCAGCCGACTGCTTTACAATCGTAACCTTCAACCTAGCAATGATTCTTGACCTTAAGTCAGGGAGTTCCGGGTATGTAACTCTCAAAACTGAAGAATCTATTCATATCTTCAAGTCTTCAATGACAGTTTTTTCTATAGTAAAAAAATTCGAGTGCTAAACACGCGCGGTGGGACTCTTTAACCCTTAAATCTATCGGGTTTTGGCTTTAGCTTGAGGATTCTAGGATTCTAATATCTGTCATCCCCACTGGTTGGAGTACGGTAACATTGTACAATGTTTTTTATAATCAGAAAATACCACCGTCAAACGGGCATCAACATGGGATTCTGACTTTACCAGCTTTGTAATACCCACATTTATCACACTCACGGGTCTTTCTATTAGTACTTCAAAACCTCCGGATATGGGGCTCCCAAAACGAAGGATAGATGGATTCGTCGGTCTTCGGCTGATCTCCCCAGTGTAAACAATCCTACAAACTTCATGAAAGTGTGCAACTCTGGACATAATGACGTTGTTTTCGACTATTCTGCAGGGTAAACAAGCCATGAGCCCGGGCGCTGGAGCATAATCTTCGTACCCTGCGGCTCTGTTTGCTTAGATGTTTCCTAGTATACCGCGTGAGAACCGCTGCTCCGCGGCACCTGCGCCTAATTAGCCGTGGATGCTCACAACAAGTTCTTCGTAATTTCCGATCTTCCACTTGAGATGACGCCCTCTTGTGGCGATACGTGATGGTTCCTTGGTCATCAGCATTCTGGCTGCGTGGACTACCGTAGCCGCCCATCAAATGAATGCATTTAGTCAAGTGGAAAGCCGAAGCACAACTATCATTTGAAGTCCAATAGAATCGCAGCGGCGTGCAAGGAGGAGGATCGACTTGCGTCATCGCTCTCAGCGAGCCCTTACAACCTCCACGTTCCCGAGAAGTTGCAAAGCACCGAGTGCCGTTTTAAGCCCCTTTGTTTTCCGAAAGGATGTGACGCACGAGAAGCCTAAACACCAGATTCTAATCTGTGACTTTCAGGCCTTCGGTTCCTTTGTTTCCACAGCATAATAGGTTCTGCAGGTGCAACACTTTTGTCACTCTATGAGACAATAAAACGTAAGAGGATTTGCATATTTGATTTGCAGTAAAGACACCTGTCCAAAGGATTTGGCCTCTGCAGTTTATAAGGGAACACTCCCAAGCATCCTCCGCCGATTGAGCTAAAACTAGATAAGAGGAGGGAGGGAAGGAGGGGGGAGCAAACAGAGATTTTCCCGATTTTGGGACGGTTTTGGTCGTGATTTCGAGACTGGACGGGATTCAGCCCGGGATTTCCGAAGTTTCGGGTTGGGACACATCTCTGGTTATAAACGTTGAGAGTAGTGTCCCCTATGCACTGAAGGGGGGTAAAGGATTTGTAGATTTACGAGCTTGTGTGTAGGAAAATGGCAATATTATCCATAGCAAGTGCATTTGCAGAAAACATGAAAATTCCGGCACCTGCGGGGTTCAAACCCGTAGCAAGAGGTTTTACAATCTTAGAACGTACAGGCCAAACGTTATTTTTATCGTTTGGGTATGGTATATTTGAGTGTGGCTGCTCGCTGTAATATGTACACACGCCTAAGGCATTCATTTCCAAAATGTTTCCGCTAAATCGCCGCAGGACACTTAGATAGGTCCTCCTTTCAGTGGATAAGAAGCTGTACGGAAGTAAACAGCCACAGGTTCGACCCCCAGAGGAGGATGTATTTTTTTGAAAACGTTTTTACACATTTTTTTATTTTAAAAAATCAAAAGTAAAAGGGCCATATTCCCCTCAAGGTGTTGTTCAGTCGAATCTAGTACCCCAATGGGGTAACCCAACTACATATAATGGGAACTCTCCCCAGACCACTGCACTAGGACGTGCCAAGATCAGCCCTGCGGACTCGAAAACATCATGGGCCTAAATTCAATTTGGCGGTCATACGCGCTCGCGCATATCGAAGAGCATCGTGAAACCACGCCATGTGTGGAATGTGTAATTCCAAAGCGATGAACGGAAGGAGGGGAAAACAGGGATCAAGGGGGCAGTTCCGTGATTCAGCCGTGGGATGATCTCCTTCACGCTTCGGACAAGGTGCTTCCGAGCGTCTGCTGCAAAGCACTGAAGGGATATCAGCCCACCGGGTGCATCTGATAAGCTCAGAAGCAATTATGAATGAAGGCTTTGCAAATCCGATGTTTTGCACCTTGGAGCCAGTGACGGGGAACAGAAAGGTCACCACTAGGACGAGCTTTCCGATGCGAATTTGTTATTGAGCGTAATTAGAGGACATAAAACCACAAAACCGGGCTTCGGGCCCGATGACGTGTCGTGGAACCCGCGCTTGAATACTAAAGTTACTTTCCTTTCCACGCCACGAGCTCCGAAGGCTAAAGTTCCTTCTTGTTTGTGCATTGTGACCGAAAACTTAGTTTTGGTCGATACAAAAAAAGGAACCTTATGTTCGACGGCTAATGACGCCATTCATCTGCGGGATAATATATAGTTATTGCTCGTTTGAGTTGGAAAACAAGGGGGGAAGAAAACTAACAATGAGGGTAAGTGTTCGGAAGGGGTACGGTATGGGGAAGCTCAGGAACGGAGTATTGCATCAAATTGAATGAAATTTGAAGACATAATCGAATGACGCCAAGAAGCTAGAGGTTCGGTGCTCTGCATGCATCAAAGAAGACATAACCGATCTACACGGATAACATGAGCTACCGTAACCATACGGTGCTCAAAATCTACTACTGCTTTTTGCATATGTCTTCCTATTCAGGCGCGTTTTTTAGCCTCTTCGGGAGCAGAGTATTAAGCCTCTTTAGAGAAGAATGTAGGAAATGTGGAACACTCATCAATGACGCCAATGAGCTTGAGGCTCTGAGCTCCTTCCAAGTAGAATTCCGTAGTTTGTACACTCACCAGTGGGTCCTAAATCTTCGCTTAAGAATGGCCGGCACATTCACTAGAGTCAGAAAAGACTGTTCCTCCCCTAAACCTACGAAATCGACCAAGACTAGGCCGGGTAATATACGTAACAAAAATACTCTATTCTTAGAACAGCGCCAGGGTAAGAATCCCTTCACAGACCACATTCCGCCTACCAAGAAGACTGTCAGTCCCCAATAACGTCTACAAGTCTTTGGTTTCCGATCTTCCAGAGATATTAGATAAACATTAATTAAGAAGGTGACGTATGGCGCCACCACCCACTACAAACAAGCGCCAATTCTCCGAAAGACAAAGTTTGCCAATACAGATTAAAAACATCCGATAACTCTGGGCGAGACGCGGAAGTGTGGAGGAAATTTCCGGCGCTCGAGAGTGGAAACTCCACACTCCATCCTAGCGGACGGTGCTATCGAGGTTCGGAGACAGCACGGAAGGCCGTCGAATTGGACAATTTCCAGAAACGTCGGGCTTTTTCAACCTGTCGGGGAAGTTTGTAGTTTGATGATTGAACATTTAGTGTTGCGAATAGTGACCAGTGTGAACACGAGTTACCAGTACACTGAAGTGGAACTTATTGCCAGCACGCTAAGCACATATGGCATAATTAAAGAGGGGGAGGTCGGAAGTTTAGAGTCCAAAGGGGCGTTGTACTTCGACGTGAACGACCCACAATTTATGAATTTATGGCTAACAGATAAAAAAACAAAGAACTAACGAAAGAAGTGCTACAAGAAAATGAAAAGCTACAAAGAAGTGCAACAAAAAAAAACTTTATAGAGTATTGATTCTAACCCCTCCCCCGCATTTTGATGGATACCCTGCTGAGTTGCAAAGGAATGTCATGCATCGCCCAAAAAGAGACCCAAAGTAGAGCAAAGTACAGCGACAACAGGCATTTACAAATCATGAAAATGTACTATAAGTTTTAAGATGATAGCACCCTGAACTAAAACATTGTATCAAGGCGTCAATCACATGGAAATTACTGTTTTTGAGAGGGCGTTTTCTAGAATATTGACATCTAATTCAGGTACAGTCAGCTAAACAACTCGGAATTCGTATCCTTACTCAAGAAAAAGGATACATTTAAATATAGTACATTTTCAATTTAAAAATAGTACATTTTAACAAAATTTAAGAGGGATTTGACCTTTTTTGTACTATAAGATTTTCTTAAAAGAAATTAGTGCGTCTTGAAGGGCATCAAAAACAACATCTACACTGTATAAGGGTTCCAAACATCGAAAAAACGACAAAAAAGAACGCAAAAAATCTGTAATACGTGCAAAACCGGGCGTTGACTCTCGGGTGACCGCTCTCCTCGTGCGGGAACCTAAAGTGGCCAGCGTCAATTAGACGTGTAAGTAGTCTGCAGAGGAGTCTAGCAGACGACCTCCGAGAAGACAAATGCACTTTCGCGCGCTCCGTCTAAATAGAGAAACGTCCCTCTCGCTTGCTCCCTCCGCTTCCTGCATCCATTCGGAGGCGGCCCTCCGCAATTAGCCTAACTGCTGCCTTTGTTTTCGCAAATCGAGATTAAAAGCATTTGCAGTGACTGACACGGAGTGACGTCGGGTCAGGTGACGCCGAGGATACAGTAATCGAATGAGTCACAGGACGGAGAGCGCTCTAATGACGATTAATCGGAGGAAAACAGGATTCGTCTTCGAGAAATCCAGGAAATTCGCACATTTCTCAAGGAGAAGCGGTGCGTGGAAACGCGGGGGACACGTTGGGGACGAATGTAGCGGGCGTGTAATTGTCCGACCCGGGCAAAACAAGCTAAATGTCAGCTTCGAAATGTAAATAATTAGGGAAAGTGAGCTCCCGGCTCCCAGCTGGAGGAGGCCCCATAAGCAGGTGAAATCCCAAATGGTGGGAGAGGGGCGGCTACTGGTAAACAGAGCTTCGAGATCCCGAGTTGGGATCGAAGAACACCAGTAGCCGTACACGGAACCAGAGGGCACACAGGTGATTGTTTTAAAAGAACTTCCTGGGGAGATCAGGCTGCACAAGGCCCAGTCCCACTTGTGAAAAGCTCCTTAAATAGTATGATGTCATGTCTCCGATTCCCACAACTGTCCCAGGGTGGGCTCCTCCTTGAAACAACGTGGGAGCTTGTCCTGAAAGTCTTATGGACCAAATGAGGCATCTACTACATCATAATGTATTCTGCTTTCAAAAACCAATAACGTGCCTAAACGAAATGAGTTAACCGTGATAGTACGACTGTCCTAGGAACACTCAAAAGTACGTTGACCCAAAACCCGAAAACAAAGCCGCTCGTGACTTGCGAAGAGCACATCCGCGTTGACGAGTCCAAGGCCACAGGGTGCCTATGCCCAAAATGGGACCAATTTCAAAATTCTAGGACAAGACTAAGCGTTGGCGCCACCAGGGAGGTCCGAAGACGTCCCTCCTGGCAACGCTCCGTGGAATCGGCGTCTATAGCTGCCAACTTCGGCAGCCAAATGACAGCGGAATGATCTATTACGAGGGAAGATGGTCGCGCCGCAGAAGAATAATGCGAGCGCCCAAAAACGGAGTAATGGACACGGGCAGTCGGTTGCCGCGTTATTTGTGCCCCGCCACGAGGTAGGATCACGCGTCACTGTGAGCTATGATGCGGAGCACACCCAGTAATAGCCCCTTTGTTGCGCCGCGAGGGGAAAGACCAGCGGATACCAGGGGATATTTGTCACGCGGACCCGGATTCTCCCACGGGCTCCATGGACGCACCCCTTAGGTGTGTGAAGCACGGGGTCCATCGCATCCGGAAGTGCTTGATCCGGCGAAGGCAGATGGAATTTAGTGCTTGGCAGTCAGCGGCGCTTAGAAAAAGACAAAGTTGGCTTTACACTGGGAGCGAAGATAAATAAACGGATGGTGGCCACGTGATAGATGGACAAGAATGCAACAAGAACACGGACAGTTGAGGTGGGAGGATGGGCACAAAAACTGGGCTTGATTGAAGGAGGTGAGGTGGCGGAACTTGAGCCAAGCGGAAGGAACGTTCTACTCAACACAATACGGAGGGACTTGAGACGAGACAGCAAAGTGCAGAGATGTACGTCAACACCATGTGCTACGCAGAAGATGAGCAAAGAAATAAACATGGGATGAGACAGAAAAGTGCAAAAGACGCTGCTCCGTTTCTATCGGGAGTAGCGGGTCGAGTAGCGGTTAGAGTTCGTTGCCCTCCCTGTTTTTAGCTCAAAGTGGACCCATTTTAAGTATATCAATATGGCCCCCAAGGGCCCATTCTAGAATACCAGGTCGATAGAATCTAGAATACCAGGCTCCAGGTCGATCTAGATCATCTAGAGGACATAGATCTCCTTTGCTTAGAACAAGGCCATCAAGAGGTCTCGTTCTTCTCTTCATATTGAAGGCTGAGATCGCTGTTCTGACGCCGAAATCGCTCAAAGCTTTCTAAGCTCCTTGCAGCCAGCGTTTAGATCCCGTTACCTTACTAATTTCGAGCTACATAGATGTGACTCACGGCGCTACCGTAACCCACCCTTCCTCCTTCCACTTCTAGAAAGGAACCACGCAATCCGTCACACTGGGAGAAGCGTCACCCAAAGCGTCAGGCTCTGGAATCCAGGGTGAACGACACTCTTCCGCCTGTTGGCGCCCTCGTCATTCGACACTAACATAAAAAGGAACGAAATATCAGCAACCTAATGAAGCGCGCATTCTCGCACTTCCGAACTGCCCCTTTCCGCCACCCATCGACGGGCAAAGGTGCAACGTGCCACAGCGCGGTTCTAATCCCCGTGAAGCTCAAACAACCCTTGGAGCATAACAGCGTTGCTCGTTTCCACCCGATTTGCATACATTAGGGCACGTGGTATAAGTTTCGCTCAATGTTCTCTGGTCAGCCAAACTACGGCCGTAGTCCGCTAAACTCGCAATTACACACAGCCAAAGGTCTTCAGAGCTTCTTGCTCCCGCTCCCAATCATAAAAAGTGACCGCTGGGTACATTATGCATTCACCAATCTAATTTGACGTCAAGCGAGCGGCTCCAGGACCCCCTCAGTGCGCTTGACAGGATTCCTAAAGGTCGCCTCCCCACTTAATCCGACTCCCAACCAAGCTAATCACGGGGATAATTAAAATGCGGATCGAAACACGATTAGCTAATTATCGGGGCGCTTCCACGTGATCAAGTATCACCTGGCCCACGCGTCTCCGGCGGAAGGCGGCTTGGCTGATACAGAACGGCGGCGCGCAGATGGGCGATAAGGCACTTCCTTCCGGAGCGAATCCGGGCTTTCGCAACTGACATCAAGAGTTAATGAATCTTCGAAAAGCAAGAAGAAAGGGACACATTCATCTCCCATCAAATAAGGAAAGCAACAAATTCAGAACGAGCAAGAAGGGTGACGGACAATTTGTCCCCGGAGGTCAGAAGAAGGAGCACGACAAAGAAGAAGTCCAAGGAAGGAAGTAAGAGTCGCATCGAGGCCATCAGGGGTACGGTAGTTCGCTCGACTCAGGCCTCTTATCTGAGTCATTATACTTTGCAGCTGGCTTTAAAACTGGATGTCTGGGAAATTGCAATTGGCAGGCTACTAGGGGTAGATTTTGGCCTTTCAAAATGTCCTCAATCTCAGGCCTGGATGGTTGATTCTTCTGGTTTGAAGTTTGAGATTGAACTTTGAAAGAACATTTCCCAAGGATTCATCCTACATTTTTGATTTCCGATCAACTTTCTCCCTTATGGCACCCCGGTCCACGCAAAAACACGCTTGAAACCCTGAAACTGGTCTTAGCAGGCTTCTGTTATCCGCACATGACTCAAATCGCCAATCTGCAGCTTCTGCGAACGTAAGAAGATCTCGGAATGGGTCGGAGATAAACAGCAACACCGTGGGAAGCCTCAGAGTCCACTGCTCCCGGATTATCCGCGTCTCGCACTGAGGACCGCAACTGCCAAGAACAAGGTTTTTGATCGACGACTCTCCAAGACGGGTATGTGTTGTTGATAACTATAGTAATGTTGACGTGATCCTCGCAATTTTCATGTTTTACGCCACATTTGCATAGCGAACTAGTCTGTCGACGCTGACACGACGTGTATGAGCGGAATTCGCTCTCACGAGGCACTTAATAGCGCCCGAAACTCCGAATTTCGGATGCGCCGTAAAGGACGAGTCGCACAACAACAGCATACTTTCAACGTAAAGAGGCTGACGTATTCCATGAATGGAAGATGTCAGACAAACTGAACGTGCGCCAAGACAAAGATCTCCACATAACAACCTTGGGATACGGTAGTCCAGCTTAGGAAGCCGTAAAGAACTCACATTAACTGAATGCAACTTACTAGGAGCGAAAGATCATCGAAGGCCAGCCCCTCAGTCCCGCGTGACTACTTCACTAAATAGGGAAATGAAGAAAACCCTGCTAGATCACATTAACCCAACCATTTGGTCGTCCGGATGCATATTCAAACGAAGAAAACAAAGAACCACGGCAAAAACAAGCGGCGAATAAAAAAGCCTAATAAAAGAGATTGATTCCGGAAATCAAGAGTTGTGAGGACCTGGCAAAAAATCCAATTTCCTTCGGGCGCAGCACTCAAGCGTGCAATGAAGGGGTTCCCGACTTCCGATAGCGGTTTTTCGTATAGCCCGCTTAGGATCAAAAAGATTAACGACCGTCTAATTCCATTCACAGTTGAAACCCAATTAAAACTTGGCCACTGAATGCTATTTATACTCAAGCGGTTACTTCGACTAGGGAAAGGGCACTCTACGTGCGGCTTCAGGAAGTTCGATTTCCGTCCTTGCAGCTGTCATGAGAAGAACTGGCTGAAAATGAGGCGATAATCTCGACTTCTAACGCTAATCGATAGACTAAAGCATGGAAATTGTGTCGCCATAAACATAAACTGCCAGTTAAAACGACCGGCAGAAAGTCATTAGCGATTTGAATGCTCATGACTTTATGACTGTTCGGATACATGTGGTCGTAACAAGGAGAAGGACGATGTGAGGGAAGACGGGATCTCCAAGCAGTCCAAACTCATTTAATCTTAAAGCAGTGTTGATTAATATTTTCAGAGTAATCCTTGTTTTCAGCATAGGGCCATGACAAGTCTTCGCACCTCTCATTCGCACAAAAAGCACGTAACAATGCACCCCACACCTCCGTCTACGGTCTGCAAATTAGACGCTTGAGCAAGACCTAGACATCGAAGAAGTTGCATTGCTGTCTACAGTATAGGAATGTTTGTTGGCAAATTTGTTGTGTGTACAGACAATAAGCTGCAGTCTAACGACCTGTCTAACGTCTAGTCTAATTTCGCATCCAAAGCCGAGTCCTTACAACGTTCGGTTGCAAATGGTGTCTAGACATTGCATTAGACAGCGATCACGGTCCGCTCCCTGTCTCGCGTCCGTCTATCTGATCGACGATATGCGCGCCGAAATAGTCGTGTAAGCATTGAATTCAATCTTCAGGAGGCGCGTGTACATTAAAGAGAAACCTCCGAAAGAGGATATATTCCCATAATCTGTCCGCTCGCATCGAAGGCGGCTGCCTCATCCTCCTTCTCCTCTAAACACAGTCATTTGCAGCGAGGATGCAAGCGCTCGACCGAACGTGCGACGCGAGGTCGCGAGCAGTTTTGCGCCTTGTGTGACTCCCGCCACGAATCACCGTCGATATCGTAGGCTCTTCTGTTTAACCTACGACGACTGAACGGAATATTTTTCACGCGCGTTTTGGGGAAAGGATTGATTTTTGGGGACGGATTCTTGTGTGTTTCGCTTAAAATCCGCTTGAAAGCGGGATAAGGAAATGCTTCCAACGTACATATCTGTTTTGAGCGGGTTGAGCGATTTGTATTCGTCGAAAAGTGCCGTGAGACCGCCGCCGATGGAAGTGAATCCTTCGGAGTCCAGGATTTTTGTTCGTGTTCTATTGTCGTGCTTATTTGGCCTCAACTGGTTTCATTGTAGTATTGTAAGGTTACAGGTACAAAATGACGAAGGTCAAGGTTGCTGAACTCCGCGGCAAGAAGAAGGACGAGCTCCTCAAGACTCTCAACGACCAGAAGACCGAGCTGGCCAGCCTCAGAGTAAGTCTTAGCTGTTCTCATTGATTATGGTGTGCTAAAACTATCTGAAATTACTCCTAGACGCTACTGTAAAGCGTCCTTTAGATCTATTGCTGTTAGATTATGATTAACGCGGAATTTCTCTCGCCTCTATCTCGAAGATGTCTAATTTCGGCTGTTTCCAGGTTGCCAAGGTCACCGGTGGTGCCCAATCCAAGCTGAACAAGATCCGCGTTGTCCGCAAGAACATTGCCCGCGTGTTGACCATCATCAACCAGACGCAGAAGACTGAGCTCCGCAAGTTCTACAAGGGCAAGAAGTACCAGCCCATCGACCTCCGCTCCAAGAAGACCCGTGCCATGCGCCGCGCCCTGACCAAGAGCGAGTTGGCTATCAAGTCGAAGAAGCAGCTCAAGAAGGAGCAGAAGTTCCCTCTCCGCCTGTACGCCGTCAAGGCCTAAGCTGTAATTTTGTTGTTTATTGTTATTGTTTATGAATCGTTATTCGAATATAGCGAGTTCGTTGTCTATTCGATTAGTTGCAGGGAGTCTAAGCTATTCCGCTGATCTGTCTGGCTGGAGGCATTCTTCTGTGTTAGACTGAGTATGGAGTGTCCCACTGGTTGCAGGACTGACTTGAACGAGCCTTTCAGTCCAGTCGACTGATGTCTAGAATGGTTTGGCCGTTAGACGGATTGGCTCAAAGCAGTCTACTGTCTGTTAGACTGTCTGTCGAGTCTGTTCCGCTGATTCCAAAGCTCATTTCAGCAAGTCGAAGAAGTTTAGGTGCACCTTCCGTGCTGCGGTGACTGCTTTTGTCTTGTATTAGATCCTTGCCACCGTCTTGTGATGTCTTACTAAAGTCGTCAACCGCTTTACAACATTTATTTTTGAAAGAACGGACCAAAGCAAGCAGGATTGGAAAAATCTATTCATACGAGTCGAAAGAAATCATAAGTTAGACACGGTACAAGGAGCTTCAAGAAGTGGGACAAGCTCGGTGTAGCCGCATCTTCTAATTGAGTTACGTTGCTTGAAGTTCTCGGGCGCATCACGGGTCAGCTGGTGTTCATTCCTGGAATACTCTGCTTTAGAGTTGAGACGTCCTCTACCGTACCTCGTCTTCTTCTTCCTCCTCCTCATCTTCTTCTTCCTCTTCTTCTTCCTCCTCTTCGGCCTCCTCTTCCTCGGCGGCCTCCTCTTCGGACTCGGCTTCCACGTGCTTCTCCTCTTCTTCTTCTTCCTCTTCCTCGTCGACGAGGTCCTGCGTCTTCGCGGACTTTACCGAGACCGAGTCTCCGGCTTCGCTCTTCGACTGCTGAAAGACGCCATGGTTAGGACTCTCCTTCCCGGTGGCCTATCACCTCACGCTCCTCGAACTTCTTCTTGTAGTGACCGAAGGGGTCGACGGAGGACGCGGAGCCGGGAGGCTTGTTCTCTTCCCATTCCTTGAGCGCGGCTTCGTACTCCTCGACCCTACAACGGCTTCTGTTTGCTGACCGCGCTCTGTTTGCCTACCATTCCTTCTTCCAGCCCGACTTGTGGATGGTGTTGCGCGGAGTGCCGAAACCGGTCATGCCGCGCTGCGAGGCGAGCTTGTTCGTGCCGGATTGTAGCGGCACGATGCCCTCCGACTTGAGCTTCTTCTCCTCGGAGATCTCCTTGCCGCCGACGGTGTGCGGAAGCACGTCGCGCACCTTCATGAAGCCGCCGCTGCCAGCCTGCGTCGCGAACTTGTTCTGGCCCGAGTACCACGGGGTGTACTCGCTGCCTCGGCGCATGTTGTCCTCGCTGAAATCATCGCTCATTGGATAAGGATCTTCTGCGGAAGCTTCAGTCAGTGGCTTCAGCTACTGGCCTCGGACTCGCTCACTCACCTGAAGTTCAATCCCTCGATCTCCATGGTGGCCTGGCGGACAGCACCGATTCCGGGCGGCGCACTCATGCCCTGCTGCGAGGCGAACATGTTCGTGCCGTACTGGTAGCACAAGAAGCCGTGGGTGCGTCGGTCGTTGGGCATTCGGCCGCGGATGTTGGCGACCTGGTTCCGGTGCGCGCCCATGGACACCTCGCCGGCCTGCGACGCGAGGCCGTAGTCGCCGGACTGCTTGGGCAGGATCTTCTCGCCCTCCTTGTCCAGCACCGTCTCCCAGTCCTTCTTGTAGACCACCTTGGGCACTTGGGTGCGCGAGGCGCCGATGGGCGTCTGGCCCTTCTGCGACGCGTACTGGTTGGTGCCGCACTGGGCGCGGAGCACCTCCTCGCTCTTGCGGTTAGGCTCGATGTAGCCGAGCTGCTTGTCCTTGGTGACGTTCCAGCGCGGCATTCCTGGCGCCGTCATGCCCTTCTGCGAGTCGAACTTGTTCGTACCGGCCTGCAGGCTCAAGAAGGTGTGTCCTCCGCGGAGCTGCTCCAGGTTCCACCGCTTGCGCGGCTGCGTTTCGCCGCCATTCTCTCCGTAGTAGTAGTCCTGAAATGAGCGTTATGGCTACAGTAACCCATCCTAGATTTCTAACTCAATCGTTAAAGGTGGCCCGATAAAACTAGAAAATCGATCAAAGAAACTTGGCACCTTGTGGCTACAGTATCCCTGAAACAGCAGCTTCAGGAGAAAAGAAGCGAAGCTCACCTACTGTAATGCCTCCTCGTTCAATATCGAAGAAGTTTTTGGAGTTCTGGCACCTTATCTCACCTATTTAGCGAGCCTACTTCTAAGCTACAGTACTTATCAACGTCTAACAAGGAAGACCTACCCAGTTCCAGGACTTTTCCCATACAGTACCCCAACTGCCCAGGACCAGGCTAAAAGCTCACCTCGTCTCCCATGATGCGCACGCCGTCGAGTGGGGGAACCGTTAAAACAACGAGTGAGGCGCCGGGGCACGCTCTCGTTAATCTGTGCAGGTAGGAGTTGCAGAAGCTCGAGAGATCCGTCGAGCTGTCAGGGGCGGATTTATCCGTCCGGCAACCGGTTCCGACCCCCGCGCGCGGCCCATTCAACGCGCGGCTCTCGCGAATCCACGCGAAGATCTCGAGGGGAGCGCAAACATTGTCCTCCTCCTCTTCTTCGCGTCCACCGGGGAGGCTGAAGGAGCCGAGCGAGAGGCGCAGAGAGCGGGAGGACGTGTCCTTGGCACTTTAACGGAAGCGCCGCTCCTGAAGAGCTGTTTGGCAAGTTGCGACTTTCGGCGATGTGGGTGGAAACTGTGCTCAAGGAGGAAGACGCTCGAGGGAGAGGTTGAGGGCCCAAGGCAGATGGACACCTGACCAGTTCACACTCATTTGCAAGGGTGTCGAAGGAGAGAAAGAACGAGTTTCTGGAGCAGCGGAACTGGAGATGACCCGAGGAATTCCAAGGGTTTCCTGTGGGCAAACATCGGCTCTTGGGATGCATGTGGAGTCCAACTTGACAAACTGAGAAATCCGTTGCACTATGAGGAGTCACTCGAAGTGAGTCATGTTCTAGGCGATCTTCCTGACAAGTGCACAAGCTCCTCCATATACCACAGGCTTCCGTCTTTCTTTGTGTCAGTGGATGATCTTCTACGCTCAGATTTGTGTGAATCAGTGCTACGTGACAGGAAGCCGCCTTGACCGACTGATTTGACTGACTTGGACACGTCAGTGGTACTTCCAATCAAGTTAAGCCACTGATGAAGTCAGAAGCCCATGAGTTGCACTCTATATGTGTCGATTACGATGTCGGATTGTATTGTGCAGCCTTCAAAGCCTAGATGATTCTTACACCGAGATCCAGACCATTCTATGTAATGTCAGTCACGCCAACACACTTCGCTATGCAAAGCCCGACTCCCGACTCAAGACGGAAATGGTAAGGGTCACTAATTCGGAGCACTGGAACCCGGAGCGTGATAGAGTTAAGAGGCGATGCGAATGTGGTCTTCGAGACGTTGCTAACAAGCCGAAAGGTTATGAAATTAAGAAGGTTCGGGGTCCAGAATGGCATTTACAGCGATTAATTGGCAGTTGCTCACGTAGGCCGACGTGGGTGCATGGAAATGTCACGGAGTCGGGGAAGGCTCCATTCCGAGCTGTGCGAGTGAAGAAGCTGACTTTTTGAGAAACAATCGGTGCTTAGGAACAGAACTTGAGCTATGACTCCGATGGGTTACTCCTGCTTCTTGCCACGGGCTCGAATCCTGTTGCCCTAGATGGCCTGTTGCTCTAGATGCGAAGATCAAGAAGCCCTCTGCCTCTAAAGCATCCCATACTTTTCCACGTCCCAAGGAGCTCTCCTTCCAGGAAGCGTTTAGTTCCGCGAACGGCCAACCACTACTCCTATGTACCTAATTCCTTCAATTACCGTAATTCCATCCTCTCGTTCGTGCGCAAGTGATCCAAATCCGATTAGCGACTTTGTCACCTCCGAATCCAACAGGTGTTGCCCTCTCCCGTTCGCCCTCGCTCCTTCCGGACCTTCTCGTGGGTGTTCTGACATTTGAAAGTTTTATACGTGCCGAAAACAGAGGCTCGCACCTTCTCCTTGTCCTGAAACCGCGAACTCTCGTAAAACGGACGCTAATCGCATATCGGGGGCTAATAGGCTCGGTAATTGTTTACCGCAGGAGGCGGCGGCGACCTGCGTAATCCAGGAGCTGTTGCCATGCCAGGTAACGCGATTAGGGTGGCGGAGTCGCCGCCCCGAATCCACGGCCTCCGGCGCCCTGCTTCACCTCTCACTCCACTCGCGGTCTTCGTCGGCTGAAGCTCCTTCCAATGTCTCGAACTCTGCTCTGTTACGGTAGGCCAAGCCGTCCCAGGTACCTCCTTGAACGGCCCCTCTTTCAGTGTTCTTCTTCTTGGTCGTCGCCACCCCGTGCTGGAGCATCCGAGGCGCGCTCTTCCGAAGCGGACGGTCGCCGGCGACGTCGCGTCTCCCCGCTCTGGCCGCGGTGGACGAGGAGCGCGTCCCCGAAGGCCCGGAACTCATCGCGCTGCTTCAGTCCGACGACCAGGTATACGGTGCTTTGGAGGTATACGGTAGCTTAGAGTCGGGGGGTTTCTCTTTTTACATCTCACGTCTTATCCCTTGTACTTCAGTTCCCCGCCGCGTTCGGGAATCTACAGCCGTCGTCGACTCGCGCGCTCTTCCGCCGCATCCAGGCGCTCTACGGACAGAACGGCGCCACAGCGCTCCTGAACTGAAGAAGAAGCACTGCGCAGGGGACGCTCGGATTTACTCGTGTGAACCGCCGCCAATAAATAAACCACTACGTTGTTCGGATTATCAATAAAAAGGTCTTTAGTTTCTCCGTGCGTTCGGGTTCCGCCGCCTTGCGATAGGCGCACGAGGCGAAGTGCGTCCAGAAGTCCGCGGGCACCGTCGGGGTTACGGTAGGTAGTCGTTGACACTTGGAGAAGGAGCGCTGGGGCTCGCCCTGCTCCCAGAAGACGTTCCCGTAGAAGTCTTCCGTTCGGTGCCAGGGTATGGTGACTATGGTTTGGCGCGGATTCTCGAGGAAGGAGCGAGCGCGCCGGGACGTCGCCGAGAGGGTTCTTAAGGAGGCGCTGTCCACGTAGTCGGCGATGAGTGGGAGCACGTGGTAGAAGGTCTCCTCGGAGAGGTCGCCGAGGGATTCGCTTACCGAAGGGATAGGCTCGTGGACCACTTTGTTGAGGAACTCGCAGTATCTGGAAAGAGTTGTTCAACTCGAGGAAGCTACCGTAACCCGACGGCAAGGCAGGTCATTTGTACAGAGTTTACAATGGTAAATTTAGGGTGCTCGGTAACCTGGATCCCAATTTTGAATAGAAACACCAAATCTAGCAAGTTACACGGATCGGATCTACTTGAGGCACCTGAAGCGTCCCTGCTTTGGACTCATGTTGCTTGTGGCGAAGTCGCAGCCTTCTTCCCAAAGCGGACACCGATGCATGTGCCACCCTTCGTCCTCGAGATTGTGGAAGCGGACGTGGTCAGCCACCTCCGTCCTCCTGAGCACTTCGGCGCACTGGAACGTGAACAGCGGACGACCCTTCCTGACTTCGAAGATCATCGCGCCCTTGATGACGTTTCCCGCGACGCGGTTGAATGTTTTCGCCAGCTGGAACAGAGTCCTAAGAGGGTCGTTGGCGGTCGTTACCATTAGGCCCCGCTGGCGATAGAACTCGGGCACGAACAGAGCGTCTTTGACGGTCTTCCCGTTCTCCGTCTTCTCCTTCTTCTTCTCGTTGTTCAGGTTGCCCAGGACGTGCAGATGCTGGCTGGCCGGGTCCACCTTGCAGATGTAGCAGTTGGCCCAGGGCAGCATCTTCTTGCGGATCTTCTCTGCCTGGAAGTGGTTCTTAATAGCCTAACTCAATTAGTCTTCTGAAAGGCTCTAGAGAGTCTAAAGCGCCAAACCTCACTCCTCCGAGCGCTGGTTTTTTAATCTTGTTTCGTGTCGCGCCGGTAAACAAGCTGAATGGATTAGCATGAACATACCTCGGCCTTCTTCTCGTCATCGCTGCTGTCGTGGAACTGGGCACTCTCCTCGTTGGGCCTGTCCTTGTGGGCGAGCACCGGAAGCACGGGGTACTGTGGGGTGAAGTAGTCGCGAAAGGACGTTCTGTAGTCCCTCCTCAGTTTGAAGAAGTCCACGATCTTCTTCTGAAAGTGCGCTTGGATGGGATTGCTGGAGAAAGGGTCTCCTACCTGGTCCCGGATGCACCCGATCACGTCAATGTCACTGTCGTCCAGCTCGGCGGCGTCGATCTTCACCTCCACGTCCGTTGGGAAGGCCTTCGCTCGGCGCTTGATCTGCTTCTTGGCGGACTCGGACAGCGCCGATCGATTCCACTGCATGTGGCAAACGACCACGCTGGCCGCGCATGTCGCCAGGTGCGTCTTCTGGAAGCGGCGAGGAAACCGTCTTCTACATCCGTAGAGTGCGTTGATGCAAGGTGCCACCACCTAGGACAGAATCAGTGCTTAAGAAGAGTGGAAACGGGTTGACATCGAATTGAACAAGTAAACCCTTTTGGAACTAACGTTCTGACAGATCTCTAGGTGGTCCTCTCGCTTGCACTCGTGGAGACGCGCCGAGCAGAAGGCACACCCGACCAGAGGGCATTCCTGGAAGGTGCACACCGATCGGAAACAGTTCAGGCAGTGGTCATGTAGCGCAGCTTCCATGAAGAACTCTCCGGGGATGAGAAGCACACGTGTGGATGAGGAGAAGTGAAAATCGATCGAGCTGAGAACAAACAAACGATCCCGTCGTCCCGTTGATCAAGTAGCCAACAAGAAGATCGACAGATGTGCTTCCGTGGCGCAATCGGTTAGCGCGTTCGGCTGTTAACCGAAAGGTTGGTGGTTCAAGCCCACCCGGGAGCGATCATTTTTTATTTACACGAAAATAATTTGGAAATCTGTCGGATTCATTTGTCCAGGCTCACATTCTTCTTGTTCTGCTTCAGGCGGGCGCGCATTTCGTGTGGGTCGTGAGCGTTGATTCTGACGAAGGCCGAAGCCGTAGCGCCGGGAGGGATGTGGCCAGGGAAGGGCACGAAGGCGTGGTGGTCGTGCGCGATGTCTTCGACGACTTGGTGCTGGTGCTCCTCGTGAAGGGGCTTCTCGTGGCTCTCGCTGTTGAGGCGGCGACCGTCCATGGTGAGAAAGAAATAACCGACTGGACGCTGGGACTGTTCCCAGTCGCTTAAGTGCAACGTGATAAGGCTGTTTACGAACAGATGTGGTGAAATGAGCAAATATTTGGGACGTAGCTCACAAATGAAATAATGCAGTTCAGAGCAATTTGGAGAAGCTGCGAAGAAGTTTTTCCACTTTACAGCTGCCGCATCTGCTTGGAACCAAGTCGTGTCTCGTCTAGCCACGCGGATCAGACAGAAGCTTGTCTCCAAGTTTGATCGATCCAAGTCGACAGCGGACTGATTACTAATGATTCATTAGTGAGGAACCAGTATGGCGAAATGAGCAAATATTGAGAGGAGATAGAGACAGCATTAACGAAAAGTCATCACGCACAAGATATGCACGTCAAGATGGAAATCAAGTCGATTCTCTTCGATCTCTCTCACACTACACAAGCTACCACCCCACATCAAACAAGCCATAAGACTGACTGCATCCTCGAACTGCAGTTCTGCATTTCTAGACAAGACTGCAGACATAAGTCTGCAGCACGACGTTCACCTAGACAGTAAGTGCAAAGTGAACCGTTTACGAGCGAAGCCTCGGAGATACGTGTAAACGAAGAAATAATTTACTTTACCGCTTGAGAAGAAAATCGGCAAAACAGATCACAATCGGTCTTAGAACACGTAACGGATGTACGGAATCTCCTCATCGTCGCCTTCCATAGTGGCTTCCAGGACAATTGATTTCTTGAAGGAAGGCAGCGGCCTCTTGGTTACCTGCTCCACCACTTCCTTGATGCTAAAAATAGAGAAGTTAAGATTGCTCCACCTTACAAATATGACTTACTTCATGTCTTTCCGCTTGGCATACGGTCCCGGCATAAAGTCCGCATAGATAAGCGATGTGCCAGCGGAGAGCATGCTCACGGTCATACCCGTCATCTCCTGCACCGTCTTGACGACGTTCGCCAAGGTCATTGGCCCGTTGAGATCCAAACGGTCCCAAAGAGTGAACTTGGTTTCGTTGTAGTTCTTCGATGGTGCGGGCATTGGCTCGCTAAGGCCGAAGAAGGGCAACGCCAAGTTGATGAAAGCGTTCTTGAAGCGGTCACGATTAATCTTGGGAAGCTTGCCATCGACGTCAATCATCTTGTACAGCTCAATGCTGACAAGTCCTGCCACAGTGGCGGTAGTGGTAGCCAGGGCAGGGATAATGCGTCCAGCAATCTTCTTCGTCTTCATCATATCCGCCGGCTGGATGTTGTAGTTTTCAGCACGAAGGTTTGAGGCAGCCGTGATGAATTCCATGTGATGATTAGAGTCATCATCCTTCTCGAAGTCGATCGGCACCAGCGGTTTCGCTTGTTCGGTAGTCAGCGCAGTAAGTTCTTCCGTGAGCTTCTTAATGATGTCATCAGAATCCTCTGAAATACAGCACATTACAATAATTCAGAGATGCACTGAACAAACCTCCGAAGCTGCTCGTATTGTTGGCGGCTTCGGCCTCCGTCGTGGCGACCTTAACACCAGACGAGGGCTTGAACTCCGGGACCTTCACCGCCTTCACTGCCTGCATGAAGGCGTCGCGATCCAAAATGGGTTTGATACCGTACTGTTCAGCTCTGAGGATTGACGCGGCGTACACGTAGTGGAAATGCTCATACTGCAAATAAAGCTTGATAAATCTGCATCGCAAATCGTACAACTAACCTGATCGACATCAAATGAGAGGACATGAGGGCACCGCTTCGTACCGGACCAGAACTTCACTCCGTCATTGGTGACTTGGTCAGCAGGAATTGAGTACAGCAGTTGTGCAATGCTGTTGTGGTAGTTAGACTCGAAGAGAAGACGCGCCCATCTGATGCAATCCTCTGCGCTCTTGGAGCGCTCGGTAATGAGTGCCTTGTGGACGGTTTCTAGCACTTCGACCTTCTGTCCGGGAGCCATAGTCTGCATGCGCTCGAAGAAGGCATCCTTGTTGCCGAGATACTGGTTGGCAGCAGAGGCGCCATTAGTGAAGACACCTTCGAAGCAGTCACGAGCCCATTGGATGGTGTGCTGGATTTCGTAAGGGAAGCTCTTCAAGGTACACATCGGGATATCCTTCTCTGGGGGATCGACTGACGATCCGTAGGACTCCGTCAGGTGAGGGAATACCACCTGGGTGTTTCCTTTCGTGCCCTGAGTACCAGATTCGAGGAGAGGCAGTTGGTAGAACACACAGCGGCGGTCCATGTATCGGCGAGCTTCAACATTGTCCAGAGCGTTCGCGACACCATTCAAGTCTCCGAAGAACTCGTCACTGAAGATGTGCTCGGTGTCTTCGGCAACCCGTTCAGAGAGAACTTCGATGTTGAGATCGGGGTTGAACTTCTTCGCAGCACGGCCAGCACACTCGGACTTCTTGCTCTGTAATTATTGTACATTACGTTCGGCTACGAACAAAGCCTACTTACACCAACATCTCCGCGGCGGAACAGGAACTGCCTGTTAAGGTTGCTGATTTCGATTTGGTCCATGTCAGTGATCTTCAGTTTGCCCTTTCCTTGGGGATCACAGCCAACTCCCATCATCGCGAAGTTCTTCAAAAGTTCGCAGCCAATGGCACCGGCACCGACAATGAACCATTTCTGCTTCATGAGCTCTTCCTGGTACTTCCAGCCGAAGACAGCAGCTTGTCCGTCATAACGAGAGTTCCGCGGGGCACAGTCTGCTTCAGTTAGGTTCTCGGTGTCAAGTCCAGTTCCTGGGGCGGGGAGAGCTTCGATGTGGTCGAGGTACATGAACTGATTCAGGGGAGTCATGTGATGAGTGATAATTTTCATCGCTTCTTGGGAAGCGATTCCTCCTAGGACGGAGGCTACAGCGACCAGATTTCCTCGTGCTTGGAACGTGAAGTTCTTCAACAGATCCTCAGCGATAGTTGCCTTTCCGCGCAGCAGTTGACGGAGCAGGTCGACATCACCAGCATTGCGGGGAACGGGAGAGCGTCCGTGCTTCTTCTCGAACGCGTAGAGCGCCGCCCAGAGTTCGTGCAGCTGCTCACCGTAGTCCCATTTTCCCATGTCCCACATAACCATTTCGGGTTTTTCGTGGCCTTCTTCCAGGGTAGGGTAGCTGACAAAGGTAGGCATCTTGACCTGCCTGAAGCGACCGCCTTCCAGGTGCTCGTTGAAGTCTTTCACAGCGTCACCAAGGCAGAAGATGTGGGGCTCTAAAAATAGAAACGAATAAGAAACTAAAAACAAGTAGCCAACTTACTTTTGACGGTAACCTTAAGCGGCTCGCATTCGTTCAGTTCCGTCATTCCCTTCACTTCAGAGAACGTGACATAGTCGCCGTCTTCAAGATTGTGGGGCGCGTTCTCAATGAGCCCGACGTCTCCATCGACCTTGCTGATGAACTCAACGTGGCCTTCAGGACTCTGCTCGCCGTTCTTGTCGTCAATCCGGAATTCTTTGCCAACATCGACGGCGACGTAAGAGAAGAGTCCGCGTGCGTCGGCGACCAGCAAGTAGCGACCGTTGTTCCGAGTCCACGTGTTGACCAGGAACTGCTGCTCGAACGGAGTGTCGGTGAGGATGACCAGTTCGAATCCAGCGACGAATTCTTCGGTCAGAGGTTCTGTGGAAACACTGACTTCGACGCTGTCGTTGAGCTCGGCGAGGGAGGACAGCGAGCTCGCGGCGCGGTTCTTGCCGATGTGAGACTCTCCCAAGTAGTATTGAGCGGACAGGTCCAGGTACGTCGCATCCTTGGTATCTTGGATGGTGACTCGCCGCACACCTCCGAGGATAAGGTTCTTGGCGATCTCCACGCCGACGCCTCCCATACCGGCTATGAGGACTGAAGATTTGCGTAGGTGCATCATGGCAGACTCGCCAAGCGCATAACTAGAAAAGGGGAGTTAAAAAACTGAAAAAAAAGGAAAAAGCCCTACATTTGGCGGGAATAAAGGTTGGTATCCAGCACATCGTCGTTCTTCTGTGCATTCTGGTGGGGATCCATGGGTATCGGGTAATCACCAGTCTGAAAAGGAAAAACTCACGTACTAGTGGACTGTAACGACAACGAAACGCTGATTCATCGTACTTCACGAGCAATCGATGCGCCGACTCACCTTGTTGTTATCACAAATTTGGATTCGCGCTTTTTTAGTTGGCGGGGCCTCGTCAAATACTTCGGGATTCATTTAACAGCGCGGAACCGACGCTGAAATACAGAAGTCGAGATGAAAACGATGCAAGAAGATAAACGCTAGCATCGCGCTTCGCGGACGCGCTCACAGAATTGGCCGCTGACCAGCGATGCACAAACACTTTTAGCATCACAATTTCGCTTCGAAATGGCCAAACGAGCAAGCGGCGGCGCTGGTGCTAGCAAACGCGATCGTGCGGCTTTCGCAATTGGCGCCCTCGCCGGCAGACAAGTCCGCGCGAGACAGAAGCTGCATACGAACGACACGTGGAACTGTCTGCAGCAGCGGTGCAGACCTTTCGAGAAGGTTCCTTTTGGCGAGGCGACCCTCACCATTCGAACGTTCGGTCGCCGGGCGATCGATTGACTCTGATTGCTCGAATTGTGGAGGCGAAGATACGGCACGCGGCCGCCGCTCCTCGGAGGGGCACAGCGGGAGGATTCTCAGTCGCGTCTCAGTGGAATGGCTGGTGTCCGACGTTGACATTTGTCTTACATGCATCCTCCCTACTAGAGTTGTCATTTCGAACAATCGATTGGCTCTCGTTTTTTCTGGCTTATAGTAGATCTCCAGTAGCAGTCCAGGAGAAGAAAAGACAAAAACCAATGGAGAAGGCTGACAATCGATTATTGAAAAAGAAGAGCTCCACTACACATAGAAAAGAAAGCCGCGAGAAATATAGAGAAGAATAGCGTGCCACAGAGGTGCATTGCAAATGAAGCCGTGTCCCTAAGACTTTGCGGCGGCGCGCGCGAGAGCTTTGCGGCGAGCCTTCTTACGAACCGGCGCTCCTTATGTGGCCGTGCCTGAGTGATCAGGTTTTATGTATGGTGCGCGAGTTTTCCAGCGAGGGCGCTGCTTGAGGGGCGAGGCAGAGGAGCGTCAAGAAGTGGATCTTTTTAGGGGCGAGGAAGCAGCCAGAGCCTGTATAGGCGGGTTTCTTTGCGGCCGATGTGAAAAAAATGAAGAAGGACAGCTCCACTAGATATAAAAATAAGCCGCGAGACTTCACTGGAACCTGCGAATTGTCTGTTTTACAAGGGGATGTGGTAGCATTCGAATAAGTCAAAAGCCGGAAGAGGTTCTCGGTACGAGTTGATCACTAATTGTGTAAATGTAAATCACTAACTGTCACTGTATTTGCCCTTTAACAATGGTCTTTCATAAAGAAAGTTTATGCCCTCGTGAACAATTAATTAGAGGATACGGATTACGGTAGGATGCTTTAAACTTTTGCAACCTCTTGATATTTGTTTTCACAGAAAAAACAATATTACAGTGACAAGAAGCAGAATGACATTTATAAAACGTTGATAGGAGTGCGCTGTCCCCTTGCGAGTTTCACAAAATCTTGGTGTATCCTTTCATCCTCAAGTCTACTCGTAATGAGAGGGGTACTTCAAATGATGGGAGGGGTACAAAAGAGGAGTCGTTGATTTGTATTATGCGCCCCTAAACATATGCAAGGTCATATTTGGATATTTTTCTGAAGGCGCACTCACCTTTAGGTCTTGAAGTGTGTCTCGATGGTAAGTCGCTGGTTCCCAACCGCCATAATTGTAAGCTCTGAAGAATAGCTCTCTATTTTCAGCATCGGTGCAATACATCCTCAGACACTCCTCACCGTCAACACCACCGAAACTAAAACCCTCGAAACGGAGGATAGAGGTACTAAACAATATTCGCAAATAAGTGATGAGGGACATGTTTCGTACCAAATACGGTTGTTCTCTATGTAGGGCGTGACGTCAGTGAGGGGAGGGGAATCCTCGCGCTTTTTGACGACCGAATGTCTCGTGTATTCAAGCGTCAAAGGGCCGTTCTCGTTTCTAGGTCCCTTAATCGCAAATTTCTCGATGGTGATTGTGTTCCCCTAAACATCCATGATAAACGGTTGTTCAAGCAGAATGAAGCCAACTAGAAGAGCCTGAAATTCATCCACGTTTTGTTCGTAGATGATTAGCGTGATGGTTTTCTTCTCAGCGCACACCAACGTGAAGTAGTTTGTTCGCCTTCCTTCCCCTGCAGGCTCATACTCACTGACGACAGCCGTGAACGGCTTCAGTAGTGTTTGAACAATTCCGCTTTTGCTTTCGAGATAGTCGAAGGTCGTCAGCATTGGGGGCTCCATGTTGCGCTGAATGACTAATGCAGAAAAGTGAAAATCAATCAGATTGCGTTCTATGCAGCGCAGTTCAACGGCAGGGCTATTTTACACGTTCTTAACAGAACAGGCTGCACAATGCCTCGAAAGAAATCTCGCGAATCGTCCGCACGTCATTGGGAAACTTAAACGCTGAAACGAACTGGACCGGAAACAACAAAGGCACGATAGCCACGACGAGAAGGTTCAAAGCGACTGTGCCAGAAAGACGGTTGCAAAACTCCCTCGCCGACCAGAGGGCCACCTCCTGCACAGAGGGCAACAGAGGTCACTACACCAGGGATGCGTCCATCATCACCGACAGCCCTAGAAGCAGACCGTTTTCTCTTTGTTTATTATCTCGTTGTGATCGCTGAGGACAGCTATGACCGGCTGCAAGAGGTCAGAAGTCCCGCGTTCCCAGTAATGGACGTCGATGACGGCGGTACCATATTGTCCTAATGGTAGTTAGCTAATGGTAGTTGGTAATATATAATTCGTATTAGTGATCAGTTTGGAGAGGTTTAACGTAGGTTTAGTGCAAATTTGAATATTACCGTCACTGCCTTATAAAGGTTCGGCCACGATTCGTTCGCTTCCGCATCCGCGTCCGCCTATGCAATCGTGGCCACCCTCACAAATATCAATTCAGTGAAAAAAGAACAAACTACAAAATTTTTACAAATTTGGTCAACTGTAGTACTGTATGCTTAAGCTAGTCGAAAACCTTACGCGAAGACAAAAAACCGCAAACGCATGCGATATACAGAAGATCAGCGGTAGAAAGCAGTAAAAAACGCCGAAAAGTATCGGCATTTTTTGTTGTTCGGAGTCAGCGGAAGCGAACAATCGTGGCCACCTAAGCGAACAAAAATGCAGACGCGGATGCAGAAGCGAACGAATCGTGGCCGAGCCTTAACATAGCCCAAAGAACACGTATAATGCACAGCCCGACAATATAATTATAGACGGCAGGTCAATATGACCGTAAGTGTGGGTCAAGGAAAGGCAGCCAGCCAACTGACCCGACTAATAACCGAACGAATACTGGACAATTGGATAGCTCTTGACCTTTAGCACTGCTACCGGCACCGCCCAACTGCACCAGCACCACGTCGATCGGGTGTTGTGCGGTCAGTTCAAAGGGAAGTGCACAGGGTTGTCCGGAAACGTGTATTGATTTTTAAGTATCTACATGTTGCGAAAAAAGGTCCTTCTGCACTCACAACTTTTTATTGACAGGAAACTGAGAAGGTATTGCCGTGAAGAAAGTACCACTATCAGCGCCGAGATCAGGAAGAACGTTTATCAAACGTGGGATCAGTTCCGACGGGGAAACTGACAGAACCAGAAACGGAGAAACCACAAAGTGCTTGCGGAAACAAATCGTAAATACTCATAGAGCATAGACGCATAAAAAACAATTAGCTCAAAGCCTATCTTCAAATGCAGATTAGTTTATTAGATTAGAAGATTTTGCGTTTATAGATTGGTTTGTGTACTCTACAAAAATGCTACTGACAACATTTAATTCTCAAAACATATGCTCACAATCACATCGACCTAGTTCCACTTCCATACATCTGGACTGGCACTTTCGAAAAGAAGCCAATCTTGCTGTCCTTGCGAAGACGGTACTCCCACTTGCCATCGGGGAACGGCACGACGCAGAAGTTCGAGATCTTGAGGAGGTCCCCCTAAACAATTAGATAGAGGAGAAGCAGTAGAATGAACTCTCACCGTTTCAGCGTTGTTGCTCTGGAGGATTTCGAAGAACACCACGGCAAGCATCGACGTTCCGGTGTTGGAGTTGTAGGCCTTGAAGGGAAGCTCTCTGCCAAGGTGGTCGGTGCAGGTCATGTGAAGAATCCTCCTGCACTCGTCGTGGACAAACTCCTTCAGCGCGACAACTCCGGAGCTGAAAAGTGGGGGTGCGGATAAGCAGTGAGGGGTAATTCGATACCAGATGTGACAATTCTCCTCGAAGATTTTGAAGCTGGAAAGGCTCGTCTGCCCTGAAATATTTGGTTGGCTAAGAAGGTCCGTCAGCACTCACCGATTCGCTGAGCGACACAGTTCCCTTCCCAAATAATAGCCAGCGGTCCCTCATCAGTCAAAGCCTTCAGCCCGAATCCTTGCAGGAGGACGTATTGCCTCTATAACACATTATTCAGATTTACAGATCCACAACGCTTACCTGTCGGAACTTCAGAATCTCGTACACATCATCCCGGCTCTTGTAGATCACAAGCGTCATCCTGTTCCCTTCAGATCCATTCAGGATCACATTCGTTTGGGTAGAGGAAACTGCGTCGATCACAGAAACCTGTCCAATCAAGGGCTTCAGCAGCTCCTGCCTAAATAATCTCAATTTGCTGAGAAGAGTTTAATGGGCTGAGATTACATAAGATCGTGATCTCCCACTTTGACGAAATGGTTTAGGTTTAAGTTTGTCATTGCTTGGACTTCTGTAAACACATTAACGTATAAACACAATAAGGAGGACAATGAATACGTATTAAGGAGCACAACATCACAGAAACTGCGCTTAATTCCAGTACAATGGGCACAAAATAAGTTCACAGGATCATAAGAGGTTCAACAGCTTTGTACTTGGAGGAGGAAGCTCATGAGACATGCAACGAACGTTCTGCTGGACGAAAAAGTTAGGGCTAGATGGACACACCCATCCAGGGTAATTTAAAATTTAAGACGATGGCACTGTTCTCTGCTTAGCTTATGCATCTCTGTCTTTTCCGTCTTCTAAGGTAATGCTACTAAAAGAGCTCGGAGTTTTGCGCAATATCTTTTACATGAGCACTACCTGGCCAGTCGGGAAACGCTGCCATAAACTAGGCTAAAAGTAATCCAAAAAAATGATCATTATTCATATCACAGTGATAAAAGCTGTTTATTTCTAAGGAGGTATGTGGTGTCTGGACAAAAGAGCGAAAGGGAAAGGAGCGAAAACCCATATGGGAAGATTATGGGAACCTTATATGGGAAGATTCCGCCCACCCAATTCCTATCCCAGGTCTTGTCCTACTACCATCTGTTTCAGGGTCAACGAAAAGGCCAACATCACTGTTGCGACCCACTTTGTGACCATGTCTTCACCTTGTTCAGATAATTACACGGCTGGTGTTTTTTGTGACGGTGCCGAGCATTACTGTAAGGCAAAACACAAAGAAAGGTCACTTGCATACCGTTTCTCGCCGATAACCGAGGAACGATCCTCACCACTAGTCGGACAAAGAGAGTATTAGATAATTGGAGAACGAAAAGGTCATAGCAAACAGAAGTCCCAAGCAGAACGCACTCAGCCCTTTATTGTGACTATCTGGCCGCTGTTGCATAACTTAATAACAGGGCGTTAGCAGGACTAATGGTAACAGCCATGGGAACAGAAACAGTGTCACATCCTTTTGGCGTTACAGTACGAGATATGCTGATAGCTCGTTGTTACCGCCAGTTAGGTGCAGGGCACATCGTCTGTCAGCAGTAAACGATGGCGACGCCATTTTTCCCATCTAGCGCGGTCGCATCGAGCACTTTTAATCGCGCGCCGTCCCTCTGATCTTCACCACCACTGTTTCGAAATATATTACGAGGTAATAGAAGACCCCTGGAATACCTGCTTTGAATACAGGTGTTTACATCACTCGAGTGCCATAAGGAGGGAAGGCGGAAGATGAACCTTTGTCTTAACCAAAGCAAAAAAAGCACGAGATTTATGTCCATAGAACAAGACGACAACGGGCGCGGAGGCGCGGGTTAAAAGGTGAGTTGTGAGGCGCGGCCGGAAGGAAAAGGGCAGACGGGCCAGACAGCAACAGCGACGAAAACTGATGTAATAGATTGTGCAATCTACATTAACTCGATTCATTATTTCTCTGGGGGCCTTTCCGGTTGTCACCCTTTCCCGATCTTGATGAATTGGACCATGAAAGCTGGAAAGCTCTGAGATTGACCTTTGTAAGTGCCATGTACAATTGTAATACTGTTGGTAAATAAAATAAAAAATCAAATAAAAATAAATAAAAAATCACTTTATGGCACTCTTTAAATGTAAATTCGCACCGCCTACACCTTGCACCGAAAAGTGGCTTTTGGCCTCTTCGCAAAGACGCCGATCGACGACTCTTCGGTAAGGCGGAACTCGATTGCCGCGTTGGCGAGTGGAACAACGCTGAAGTTGGAGATCTTGATGATTTGACCCTGAAACCAGAACGTTCTTATCTTTAGCTAAGGAGCTAGCTGACCGAGCGGAAGTTTTTATCTAGCGAGATCTTGGCGAACCTCTGGGCGCATGGGACTCCGCCGTTGGGCGAGTCATATGCGAAGAAGTCGACTTTGTTTCTTGCAGAGTCGGAGCAACTTATTTGGAACACTCCGTTCTTGCTGCTAAGGCAGTCGAAGACGAGCACGGCGCAGCTTAAACACGGTTTGTATCTTTAAGAGATGTTAACGCTACCACAGCGTCCGGTTGTGTGTGTAAGGATAGACGTCCGTGTAAGGAGGAACTTCTGATCCTAAATGGTTATCGAGGGTTTTTTTTATCTTAGAATCCATACGGAACCTGTCGCCTTCTGTACAGTCGTGATCTCTTCGTGCGAGAGCATCAGCGAGCCACGTTCTGAGACGCTTCTGAGACCGTAATTGGATACGGTGACGGTATTACTCTGTAGACAGAGTACTGTAACTTATAATGTGCTCACTATTAAACTTTTAAAACAGAATTAACTAAGTAACAGTCGTTTTCTTGCCTATTCTAATCAAAAGGCACTCACCGGCTTCAATCTCATCTTTGCCTCAACCTCCTTGGCATTCATCTGACAGAACAAGACGATCTTCTCGTTATTAGCACCTTTCAGCTCAACATGACACGAGGAGTCGTTGACATGGACAGCCTTGGTCACTTGTCCAACGAACGGCTTGAATATGTGACCCCTCAAAGGCCGATATACATACATTTAATGATACAACATTTTCATGCTGCTACTCGTTGATGTGAAACGTGGGCTTCCACAACCACTGCAAAAGCTCCGTACCTGTACTCCACGTTGTCGAACTTAGAGAAGTCATCTAGCCGAAGATCGTTCAGCTGGTTCATGGTAGTTCAAAGCTGTTCAAGTTCTAGCCTAAAAAAGGTTTGAGTTCTTAGTACTAGGTACTCAAAGCTCGATAGTATTCGATGCGAAAGTGGTTCAAAACGCGATGCTAACAACAACATACAACACAACATTCACAGCAACGGAATTCAGATAGCTCTGAAAAATACGACCCCAGCTGGGTCGAGATCTAGGGAACATGCAATCGGCGAGTGTGTGGGAGGAAGTGGCTCATGATCGCCGACGCGATTCCTAGGCGCGTATCATTAAGCGTGGCACTCTGACAGTTTTTTGGCTGCCGCGTCATCCACACTGTCGCCGCGTCAGAGGAAGTGTGCATCGGACGACGGCGAAGATCGTGACGAATGAGCCAGATTGCTCAACGGTTTTAGCAAAACAAGATCCGCTCAAAGTTTTCAATATGGTAGCGAAGTGGCATTACCATTGCTGAGCCGTTATGGTAAAAGGCGGGTTTTAGTGTTCAAATTCCTCAGCTATTGGGTTGATTCATATGAAATGAGCCCAAAATTCAATGCTCTTTACTAAAATAATACGCATCGTTAGGATTCAATATAATCACCATTATGATGGATAACTTCTGCCCACTTCGTGGGCAAACGG
>JADLIF010002854.1:0-18095 GCA_016648015.1 Steinernema khuongi | reverse complement strand
GGAACTCCGAGGACCAGGAGTTGAAGGGAAAGGTGGATTTGGGGCATATCTGTAGGGGTAGGAATGCTTTCGATAGCGATGAACAAGGGTAAACACTCACGGGGCTTGAGCCGTGGTGGGATATGGCCTACACGAACTACGTTGGATAGTCGCCTTCTCCATAACGGACCCTTTAAGATCCGGAAACACTTTGCCCTGGCTCCCGTCGCCACCGTCAAGCACATGAAAGGTCTCCTGGCCTTCTTTGCGCACTACTTCTACACGCTCTGGCAGAAGGAGGTGACCCACTTGGGCTCCTCGGACTTCCTCCCCTCCTCGTGGCTTACCAAGGTGGCCGTCGCCGACGGTGTTTGCATCCTTCCCCTACTTGGCGGCGCAGCCTGCGCCCAGTTCCTCTACTCTTTCGCCGGTCCCAACACGAACCAGCTCAACAAGACGCGTCTCCCCGTCTACTTGGCCCACCTCCCGGCAGGAACATCCTCTCAGAACATGCTCCACTGGTTCCAGATGGTGCGTAGTGGGAAGACACAGAAGTACGACTACGGTAGCGCGGCTTTCAACGAGCAGCACTATGGATCGGTAAGTTGGGTGCTGCTTGTCAAAATTGTCTCTTCTTTTAGCCTATTCCTCCGGAGTACAACATCTCCATGGTGAACATCGACACCTACCTCTTCTGGGGGGACAAAGATTACCTGGCCGACCCGCAAGACGTCAAGCAGGGTCTGCTACCGTACCTGAACCCTCATATCCTTAAAGGAAACACCCACTTCAAGCGTTTCAACCACATGGATTTCATTTGGGGACTTCGAGCGACCAAGAAGATCTACAAGACCATCATAGCGACGATCCAAGAAGATTGGAAGACAAACACTTGATTCTAGCCTTCAAGAATTGTTTTTTGTCTTATTTAAGGCTTTAGTTCGTCTTGTTCCCAACAGAGAAAGGAAAACACACAAAATGCATGAACGTGCTTATTCCTGGCCATCTCTATTCAGTTGGTTCAAAAATAGAGCAATTTGAGCACGGCAAAACTCCACAGCCGCCATTCCATATGCACGTTGAGCAACGGCTTTTCTCTCCTTTAGCTCTTGCTGCTTCATGTCGATTTCGACGAGTTTCTGTTCTGCTTCCGCTAACCCACGCATATATTCTTCCAGCTTGCGTTCTAGGTCAAGTATGTCTTCACTTTTCTTTGGTTCTTCTTCCTCCTTGATCTTGTTCTCTTCTTGGGCTCCCATAGTACTGGAAGTGGTCTCAGAATCCATAGCCTGGAACGAAAAACAGGGAAGTCAAGAAGAAGTAGGCAGGGAGCACACGTGCAGCAGCTAAACTGGGAGAAAACCCCCTATATTCAAAAGCTTCGTTCACTTCCCTAGATAAAAGCTAGGAGTAGACAAGTTACCGTAGTCATGTGCGCCTCCGGATCTGAGGCAGTCACCATGGCGACGAAGACGGATAAGAAGAGTCCGAAGGCGGACATAGCCGTTCGTTTACTCGGTTACTGTGATTTTTGGATACGAGGAACACACAAAGGAAGATTAAGGAGCTCTAGAGAGGCATTGGTGTGTAAAAAAACAAGTTTTAAAGTGTTTATCATCATTAAAGTCGTTATTAGTAAATATTAATCTCAAGTAGTGATATCGATTGAATCCGAGGCAGTTTAGGGAAGAGAGGTCCTCATCTAAGGTTATGTTCCCGTGGCGGTA
This sequence comes from Steinernema khuongi, assembly GCA_016648015.1. Classification (NCBI taxonomy): domain Eukaryota; kingdom Metazoa; phylum Nematoda; class Chromadorea; order Rhabditida; family Steinernematidae; genus Steinernema; species Steinernema khuongi. The sequence goes on along the minus strand of JADLIF010002854.1, from coordinate 16,389 downwards.
CCGTTCTTGAAATCCGCGTCGATGATCCTCATGATAGGGCGGTAGATCTCGTCGGCGGCGCGGAGTCCCCAGATGAAGTCCATATGGTTAAAGTCCTTCAGCTCGTTGTTCTCCTTGAGCACCTCCGGGCTCAGGTTGGGCAGGATGTGCGCGCGGATGTCCTTCCCGTCGGCGAGCCAGTCCAGCTCACTCCAGTAAAGGTAGGTGTCCACGTTCACCTTGGCGATGTCGTACACCGGGGGATTGCTCTGAAACGGAGGAAGAAGCCGTCACAGAGCTGACCTGACACTTGGATTCTTTCGCGCCTCTAGCAACTCCGTTTAAGAGCTCTGTACCCACCATTCCGTAGTTCTTCTGGTTCCTGACGCGATTCTCGTAGTCATACTTCTGCATGCGTCCACTCTTCACCATCTGCGCCCAGTGGAGCGCGTTCTGGGTGGACGTGCCTGCGGGCGTGTGGGACACGTACACCGCCGTCCTGGTCACGTTAAGCTGCTTGCTGTCGGGCCCCGCGATGAGGAACATGACGTTGTTGCAGATGCGCCGACCGATGATGGGTCCGTTGCAGATGGTGTCCGCGACAAGTTTCATCAACCAGTTTGAGGGAAGGAACTCGCCCGAGCCGAAGAGTTTCGAGAATCCGTCCACGAAGGGGTAGAGCGTGTGGGCGATGACGTCGAAGAAGCCCTTGATGTGCTTGACAGTGCTGATGGGCGCCAGGGCGAAGAACTTCTTGATCTGAAAAGGGGATCTAAGAATGATCTGGACTCCTCAGAAGAATCCTAATGGAAAAGACAAAGGTATCTGTTTCAGGACACCTACTTTGCCGGCGAATTTGGGATCGTCCGAGAGCTTTGCGAACATCATGAGGGTGCCTTGGGAGTGTGCCACGTAGTAGAGCTGCTCCTGGCGGGTCAGGTTGAGGACGGTGTCGATCATGGCTGGAAGGTCGTACTTCACGTGTTCGTCGAAGCTGGAAAGAGTAGATTGTAACCAATGCCTGTTACATCTGAAATCCACCCTTTCCCCGTTCCACAGCGGAAAAAGAGCTCTCTGCTCACCTGTACGCCCAGAACTTCGCGCTCCAAGTGCTCAGCTTCTTGTGACTCTTGCCGTATGTGTTGCCTCGGACGTTCCCTAGCCACACGTCGTAGCCCGCGTCGGCGAACATGAACCCGGCCGACTGCTCGGGGAGGTTGACCACCCAGTTCGAGCTGGAGCAGTCGAGTCCGTGCTGTAGGAACACCACAGGACGAGTTTCGTTTCTCGCAGCTAAAAAGAGAAGAAGTTCAGGGTTAAAACATGAAACTTACGAGGGCCTTTTTTGCCATACGGGATGTGGTGGAGCTCGATGACGTAACCATCTTCAGTGCTCACGTAGAACGTCTCCGCGGGATATCCCCAGTGGTTTATGATTTGGACCTGAACCATATTTAAGCTCGAGAAGCTCGCCACATAACACCTACCGTAGTCATGTGAGTCTCCGGATCGAGGGAGGCGGTCGTTAAGGCGACGAAGACGGAAAAAATGAGTCCGTGGAGTACCATGGCAGATGCAAGGCGGCGACACTGAATGTTAGCGCAGACGGCTTGTTTTATTTAACATCTTATCGCTCGTTTTTTGTGTTATCAGTGCACACGGCGGCGGCGTGCGTAGGACTGGGCCCGATGACGACGGAAGTGGGCGGGAAGGCAAGTTCCACCTCGTGAGAAGTCGTAAAACGTGCTGGAACAAAGTGACGTCGATGAGGGGGAAGCCTCTGCGTGGACGACCTTCTTGTTTCGACCAGGTCAAGAACGTCGAAGGAGGAGGTGATCCATGCTGTGGTGGTGTGGAATGTTTGCTAAATTCCATTGATAAGGGATGTCCGTAGTTTTGACAGTGTTGTTTGCATGAGAGACCTCTTCATGGCTGCAGTTCAAGTTCAATCCACCTGCTCTTGTAGCGAATCAAGCTGAATCTGACAGTGCTCCAAGCAGTGTCTTCACAATGATTTATCCCTTTAGGAAGCTCTGCCAACTCTAAACTCGTATCGTGTACTGCCTACGGTCCAGCTTCTACATAATGTAATATGTATCCCCGTCGGTTATCTCCACATAAAATGCACAGATGCGTCATTCCAAAGTTCTTTTCATAAACTGCTCTCGTTGGTCTTTCTCTGCCCACACAGCATACTTCACCGATAGGATGCACTGTGACACGTTCGTGAAACGTGTGGGTACTTAGAAACCTAAGCTTCTGCGATTGGCGAAGATCGAATACAGTTTTTGCTGTCACATGTTCGCCTTACCGATCTCCGACCTTTGCACCAACGACATACTCAAACAAAGGGAGCAAGAACTGCTTGAGGCAGCTTCTCTCTCAATACCTACTTTATGGTCACTTTACGGTCGCTAAAAATCATTGGGAACTAGTCCTAATAGCCAAGAGAATCCATTAAAAAAATCTCTCAACGGATAGCATTACTCTTGACTCTTCACAATGGCATCGGGTAGCATTGCAGTTGCTGTTCTTTAGCCTTGTAGTTTCAAGAAATCAAGCGATGCTTCTTTCTAAAGCGACGCATTTCTTGCTATTTTCGCATAGCTCTGCATCTATATATATCTGACAATCGCTCAACACAGCACAAGCAACAAAAAGCAATCATGTCCGTCCTTCCCAACACCATCACCTACGAGATCCTGAAGAACTACCGAAAGGAAGAGGTCGAGAAGGTCAAGGAAGTCAGCGAGGAGTGGAGCGGCCTTATGGACGGAATCTTGCAGGCCAAAGAAAAGTATAACTTGGTCTTGTCCATCGATGACGGACTGAAGTACTTCTTCTACGACGAAGCCAAGGAGGATTTGTACAGCTTTAAAAATCAAGGAAGAGAACACTTCGCCCAACTTGACGAGGAGCAGAGCAAGAAGCTGGGAGAGCTGCGAATCATCAGCTCTAAGGATATGAAGGCCAAAATCATAGGTAAAACATTCTGCGTGGACTTGAACAACACGCTGAAACTCCAGTTTCCAAAACTATGCGTGGAAAAACACAGGAAAGGCTTTGAAACGCTGCAGAAATTGGTCCCAATGCAGTTTGAAGAGATTTGTTTTGACCGCTGTGCACTTGACTCATTTATCCCATTCCTAGCGCGTCTTAAGAAGCTGTCGGTGAGTAGCTGTTACTTCAGTTTAGAGAAGAACAGACAATGCTTCATCTCCTTAATGATGAAGATGACCTGGGAGACGCTGTCGCTGTATAGTTTCCAATGCGCTGAACCACTTGAGCGCAAGTTGGTTGAAGAGTGGAGAAAAGCAGCCAACCCACAGCTGAAGCTGTTCAAATCCAATCTGTATTTAAAAGATGATTTGGAGCCTATTCTCGACGAGATCCAGCACATGGGCGAGCGCGTCAACGAGTCAACTGTGGTCGTGGCACATAAGAAGTTGGACAAAAAGCTTTGTTTAACAATTGAATACGGAGAAGGTTGGTGTGATAGGTTAATTGTTCGGTGTGTTCAGTGAGCTGTCCAGTGAAGTGTTTCGGACCAATTAACATGTGTGAATAAATGTCTTTTGTCATTTGGTTCCTTCGTAAGAACATTTCATTTCACTTATTCACTATATATCAGTCATAATGGATCGAATCGGCCAATCTTTGCAGCTATCGGAGTCCTCCAGGATATTCTTCGAAATTAAGATTCATAGTTATATGTGTGTGTCAGCGATTTCCCCGATGATTGTCCAATTTTTGAGACCGTTTTCAACACAAATAGCATGCTGTTTTGTGAGCTCTCTTTCACAAACTGTTCGCCGAACCTGTTGCCTTATTTGGGCAATTGCGACCTTTTCATTGACATCATTCTCGTCTTGGAAGTGTCACGTTCTATGGACGAAACGGTCTTCTCCAGAGCCGAACGGTCTTCTCCAGAGCCCCCAGTTTTGGAACAAGCCAAAAACTCTCAGGCTGGCCCTAGCCCTCAAATCGCATATCGCACCGTCTTCCAGGCTTCCGGTTAATCTTGGGTCGCGCTCTCCCGTTTCTCCACAACAACCTGCTGGCCGGCGGCATCTCCTTCCCAACGTGGAAGTGTCTGCTCACAAAAACAGCTCATCTTCGCCGCAATCACCTTTGAAACATAAATCGACTGTGTTGTTGTCTCGGCCGAGCGGAGCCCAAACAGGTTCGCGTCCTCCGCAGATCGGCTAAGAAGCGCACACAAAATACGAAAGTGGCCGAAGGCGAAAGTCCCTCGGCGGATTCCAATTTATGAACCCTTCGAAGCGGTGTTTGTTCCTGCCGGCGAACGTGACTGTTGTAACGGGGAGTCGGGTGCTAGAACCCATCGATAACATCCACTTTTCCCTTCTTCTCAGGCGACCCTACGTGCGCCCTTTTCAACGCTCGAGAGTGGAGTTGATTTTGGATTCACGTGTTTAGATTCAGGTCATTTTTCGATTCGCTATTGTGCCTGGTTTCAGCATGATTTGCCATGGCCGGAATTGGTTATTTTTGCGTCTGGATTCATCAGTTAAACCAAACTTCCAATGTTTAAATTGGAAATTTGATGTTCTCTTGATAAAATTAGAATGGCACTCGATTGCTATTCTGAGGCAGTTCCTTTGTTGCGATCCAAGTGTGATTGCTTGTGACTCTGGAACTGATTCATGCTAGGGTCGAAGAGTCTCGCTTACTGAGCTTCATCCGGTAACCGCTATCAATTACGACGCATCAGGCGGCATTCCCAACCGTTCATCGAGCTCCTCCCCGAAACAAACAAGTTCGCGATGACTCCATGTACGTGTTTATGGGGAGATCTTCGTGAATTCTGTGGTTTCGCTGTTGATTGCCTGATTTCTGTGACAAGGTACCTACTTCGGAAGACTTGTGACTTGTTGGAGGGCTAGCGTGGCTAGATCTATGGAAGATCTAATTCTAACTTTTGATTCCAATTTCATTTCGTCATGATTTACTCAATCAGTCCATTTGCACAAAAAAACGACATAAATTTTATAAATATATATAAATTTTTGTACGTCGAATAAGATTCATTTTGTAATCTTGGATTATATTGGCAGAATAGAATATCAAAAGCAAAACATGCAAAGTTGTACGAAAATAATTTAAAATATCGGTCTTCAGAGATTATCAGAGTCTTGAGTTCTGTTTTTGAGGACTTATTTTGTAAATTATACAAAATAAACAGAAAGAGAATCTCAATCAGTCGCTAAACAACCCACCTTTCTACCTTCACATCTCCATTTTTCCAACGGGATTCTGATACTTTCCTGTAGCTTCTACGTGGCCTCGTAAACGAGTTCCTCTTAAACACTTCCACGTGTGTCTTCCCCGTGCGTATTTGTGCCAAATTGGCCGAGACGGGCGTGAGTCAGCCGAGAACCGGTTCCCGGCCGTGCCCTCAGGTCAAAGAATGAGCTTCTTCGGGCGATTAGCGGACTCCGACCGTCGAACATCGTTACACCCTTGGAGTTCGCCGAGTGCGCCTCGCCCGATCTCTCGCGCCGTCAGTCACTTCCTCTGTCTTCCAGAATGCACGTGCTCGTCTACGTCGCCGTATTCGTCGTGGGACTCGTCTACGTCTACGGCCGAAGTTTTGTGGACTTTGTCAGGAGAAGGAGGCGTCTCATCCGACTCATCGACCGAATCCCCGGGCCACCGTCGTATCCCATCGTGGGCTCCGTGCTCAACTTCTCGCCGAACAGTGAAAGTAGGGAGTTTGATTTGGAAAGAGAGAATTTCAACCTATCCAAATGCACATCATAGAACCGCCATTCCAATTATTTAAAAAGGACTAAAAATTATCTGCACAGTTTACAAAAATTCCTTACTCTATAAGGTTCTTCGGAACTATGTATGTCAGAAGTTTTTGCTTGCAGGCTAGCTTTAACAAGTCAATAATATTTACAGAGACTTCAGGATATTGCCGAATTTCGACCTGCGTATCGGAACGCACAACACAGAACCGTCATTTCGATTTTAATGCACAAAACAGCGCTTTAGAAATCGATTCTCCGCATACCATAAATCAAGGACCATCCGGAGTTCCAAAAATTCTTTGCTATATGAGGTTCTTAGGAGTTATTTAAAAAGCTTTTGCTTCCAGGCGAAATCATATTTGTGGAATAGAGTGAACTCCTAAAAATTCAAGACTAAACGCAACTATCAAAAATTTATTTGATGCAATTGTATGTATATAAAATATCGTATATAAAAAATCTTCAATGGAAGTGTTAAACAAATTAAAGCATTAGACACAGTATTAGACACTATTAGATACATCTCCATCGATTCGTCTTCAGAGTTCACCTACCAGATGGAGTACTACTTCCGCGTATTCGCGGAAGGAACACAGAATGACGGCATTATCAAGATGTGGATCGGTCCCATGCCGATCGTGCTGTTGACGAGGGCCGAAACTATTAAGGTAGGAGGGTCCTTTTCACTTTCCCTCTGAGAACACCCTACTTCAGACCCTTCTCGAAAGCCAGACGCTCATCTCCAAGCCACCAGAGTATCACTTCATCAAGAAGTGGCTGGGAGAAGGTCTCCTCACGAGGTGAGTCATGTGAACACTTAGAGGATGTGTCTTCCTGAGAATGATCTGAATTTTCTGAATTTACGTTTACCCGGTTATAATGACTGGGACTTTGTTCCTGGAGCTCTGTTGAACCATCCTAAACAGCTCTTGATCTTACCATTGGAGAAAATGTTCCAGTGGCTTGGCTTCAGATCGATTAGAAGATTCACCTCGAAGCACGTGTCCGTCCAGTTGGTCACGTGCTTCCTGTTAGCGTAAAAACGAAAACACGAATATCAGAGTGAAAACTGGATCTCCGATGAGATTTAGCGTCGCAATACGGGTGTCCTAATTAAACCTGATTTCGCCTCTTATAGCGGTCTTTCTGTCAGCTAATATGGGCGACGGGGCGATCTTAGGACAATTTGTCACTAAATGGACATTTTTCTACACATAGTTCCCAAAAATTCCATTCCCCGAGAACTACTTCTGACTATATCGCTTGAAGACTGTCGATTTCGCGATTTCGCGAAGTACGTGGGAATGCCACCCCTGGCAGGTTCTCTTGAGAATTTACAATGCTCTTCAAACAAGACCGAGAGACGAATTTGAGGCTGCAGCACACCGTTGATAAGGTCTTTTCCAGTCGCTTAACGAGTTACATACCACACAAAACAAATATCGTTCCAAACAAACAGCGTTTTCTTAAAACTAACAATAAATTTTTGGAAAGTCGATAGCTTCTAACTCTTTGTGATGCTTCTAGTTGCCTCTTTCCAGCACTGGTGACAAATGGTACCAAAGGAGGAAGATGCTCACCCCAACGTTCCACTTCTCCATCCTACAGAACTTCATTCCCATCTTCAACCGACAGACCGGGGTAGGCTCTGACCATCTCGAGCTCTTAAAGAAAACCTCCATCTCAGGTGATGCTGGAGTGCCTAGAGAAGCACGAGGACGGCCGTCGGTTCGACTTCTACCCCTACATCAAACTGGTCGCTCTGGACATCATCTCGGAAACCGCCATGGGCGTCAACATCAATGCGCAACTCGGAGAGAACGAGGAGTACGTCTCCGCCGTCCGGAGGCTCAGCGAACTCATCTGGCATCAGATGCGCTTCCCCTGGCTCTGGCTGAAGCCCGTGTGGTACGGCTCCGGCATGGGCTACGAGTTCGACGAGTGCCTCAAGGTCATCGAGGGAATGAGCAACAAGGTAATGAGGGGGAATTTTCACAAATATATCCGCAAAAATGCTGACTACACAGTATCCAACCAGTTTCAGCCATGAACAAAAATCTCCACCGTTGGTGGCCTTTAAAACGTGAACCTTCCGAACTTGTAACCTCCCCTTGTTGTGAGATCTCCTAGTTGTATACCACAAAAACTATTCAGGTCATCGTGGAGCGAAAGAAGCGTCTCCAAGAAGACAAAGAGAACTACAACTACGAGGAAGTTGGAAAGCGCAAGCTCGCCTTCTTGGACCTGCTTCTGGAAATGCAGGAGGAGAACAAACTCAGCGATAAGGACATCCGCGAGGAGGTGGACACCTTCATGTTCGAGGGCCACGACACCGTCTCCAGCACCATGGGCTTCTTCGTGCAGGCGATGGGACAGCTGCCCGACATCCAGGAGAAGCTCTACCAGGAGCTGGATGGGATCTTCCGTAAGTGTACTTAGAACTGCAGTCTCCGTGAGAGTCACAGGGAGAGTCAGAGTCACAAAAATGAAAAACTTTTTGAGATGAACACGACGCCGAAAGACATGATGCTAAAACTAAAGCTCTTTTCTCAAACTTGGGTCGATGGCCACCGATTTAGGACAGCAGGAGTTACTGTGGTAGTTCGGCGTCGTGTCCTAGCGTCCCACAAAGGGAGATTGACAAAAATAAAGAACTTTCTGTGATTGCAGTATAAACAGTTAGAAAACGGCTCGGGCCTAGCAGGGATCTATAGTAAGATCTGTTTTTCTATAGAAGTACCAATGAAACAAGCAGTAAAAAGTCGTCATGTGTAATCAAAAATGTAACCTCTTCCACGGAGTCCTACATCCTACTTTCAGAAGGAGAAGACAGGGACGTCACCATGGAAGATCTGACCAAGATGAAGTACCTGGAACAGTGCATGAAGGAGACGATCCGCATCCTGCCCACCGTTCCCATGATCGGCCGGAGGATCACCGAAGACACGGTCATCAACGGCTACGAGATACCCGCAGGAGTGACGGCGATGGTGGCGCCATTCGCCACACAGAGAGACCCGAGGGTAAGAGGCGAAACACCAGCAGAAGAGTCCATTCTTCTCCTTTCAGTTCTACCCGAACCCGGACATCTTCGACCCTGAGCGCTTCACTCTCGAGCAGATCGGCAAACGGAGTCCCTACAGCTTCCTCCCCTTCTCGGCGGGACCCCGCAACTGCATAGGCCAGAAGTTCGCCATGATGGAGCAGAAGATCCTGCTGTCGAAGTTGTTCCGCAAGTACAGAGTGGTCTCCACCCTGACGGAGCTGGAGAACCGCGGCCTGCCAGAGCTGATCCTGAAGCCGAGCAAAGGGTTTCCCATCCGAATCGAGCCTCGTGTTTGAGGCTCCAAGCTCACCTGTAAATACGTGCGAAGTGTTTGTACATAAAAGCCCCGATTTTCCGATTGGAGTGGAGTTTTAGCAGAGGGAACGAAGAAAACCTGTTGTAAAAATTAGTCGACCAGCAAAAATTTCTGCACACCCTGCACTATGTATCTTGTTTGGGTCATTGCACAAGAACCGGTGGTGACCCTTTATCGTCCGCGCACTTTTGTTTTGCTGTCTGCTAAAGACAAAGAAAATATTATTTTACTCATCAACACGGAAGGCCTTCACAAGTATGTGAAAACACATTCCACAGCAAGGACAAAACACACCGAAACGTCTCAGAATAGCAAACTAAAGGTTAAAGTTGCTGGACATCTAGGAGTTCAATGGGTACTGTTTGCCCCCTAAGCATTGCAATCTCAAAAGTGCGATTCCCAAAAATGGAAAATCAAACAGCTGAAACAGTAATACCCTCTACATGGTACTAGGTCAACCACTTGATGTACGGATAGTTGAATTCCTTGCTCTGAAGTACTTCCAGTGAATTTATCTTGTAAAAATTCAAGCGGCGACAAAAATATAAGCTCCACATCAAAGACAAAACACATCGAAACGTCACAGGATAGCAAACTAAAGGTTGAAGTTACTGGACGTAGCCGGACGCTACGTAGCCTTGACGATGTTCTTGTTGAGGGTATGATTTCCGTCAACATCAAGTACTTTCAGTCCATGAATTTTTCTCGCAAGACTTCCACCGGCATTAAGTTAAATGACCGTGATCCTAGTACCCTTTTCCGCCCTTCCTTCCTAGATTCAGTTCCAAACGATGACTATTTTTGATTTTGGCTTTTTACGAAGCGAGGTCAAGTGCATTCCAAAGATACAAACAAATGTTGTCTTTACGGAAGATGTGGTTATCAGTCTCAGCGCGATGAAGAATTGATCCATCGCTCGATATTTCCTATTTCCATGCCTCCTTGTGACCCATGTGTAAGTTTTACTGAAGTTTACCGGTCCAGTGGAAAGGTGTCACGATAGGTTCTCCTGCTTCGAGCTCACTACATATCTCTGATGGAATGAAGCATTCGTGCACTTTGGCAAGTTCTTAAGTTGAACATCCTTCACCCTGGCCACACTCCACAGGCGCTTTCCGGAACGACCATTCCAGAATTCGTTCTTTGTGCTGGAACACATGCCGCTGCTCCGAAGAAGCGTGACTTTTCTTGCAAGAAGCAATAACAAGGAGCTATCAGATCGGAGAGACCTTATCAGGACAGTGGCGTTATACGAAGACGTCCGATCTGGAATCATCAGGCCACCGCCTTGCCACCTCCACAACAACAACAGAGATAAGTGGAGCAAGTTTATGCAGGCTTGGGATCGAGAGGTACAGGGGTAGATTGATGAGCCCCATCAATTATCGTGTGTCAAAAGGCTTGTCCTGGAAGGGGAAAATAGTCGATGTTTTATTTTTTTTATTTTTGATGCAAAGCACAACGATTGGCTTGGCTCCACGGAAAGTCGCGTGGAAAATAGCTGTCTGTTGATCCTCTCGCTTGCACGCCCTAGCTTTAAGATGTTCAGGGACGTATGATCGCAACTCCGAGGTGGTCGTTTGTTCCTCAAGAAGACAAATTCAGAATCCAAAGATTGTTGGTTCTAAACACGATCAGTATCTTCACCTTTTCATATTTTTCTCGTCCGGGAAGGGAAAATACAGTCAATGCTTAACTTTCTTTGTTTAATTTGTTTAATTTTTGAAGAACGGTCGCTTCCTAACGTCCTAAGAACGAAGACAAATTTAGAATTCAAAGATTTTCGGTTCAGAATCCGTACCTTTTCGTATTCTTTCTCTCCCTGCATTTCCTCCTCTCCGTTTGGCACAAACAAAAACCAATGGCAGACAAAAATCCGAATTCCTGATTTTTAATATTTGATTTTTGTAGATCAAATCTAAAACAATTTACACTGAAAAATAATAGGTAAAAGGCTTAAACATGGAGGCGACGGTGGTAAACCGCATGGAATCGGTGAGTTCGGAAGAGCTGGCAGCGCCCCATGAGAAGATAGCGACGAGTAGAAGGCACCGAGGATGCCGGAGATGAGAAACAAGGTTCAGGAGGAGAGATAGAGTGAACGTAAAGAGGGAGCAGGAGGGCCCGATGATGACGTCGTCGTAGTCATGCTGGATGGGTTGGGTGATGGAGCCGAAGGAGGATTCAAACAAGCAAAGCTTCATGTGGCGTTATAATGGGATAGCCATGAAGAGATACTCTAAATTTTCCTCCTTCGATATGCTTCTGGTTTCCACTAATAAGCTCGTAAATTTGCATGATTTTTGTCCTGATGATCCCCAGTAGCTCGGTGCCTCCCCCGCTCCGCGAGGTTCCACTCGACGGTCACCCCTACTTCGCCCCAAGGTCACTCGGAGCCGATTCGAAAACGGCTCTCGGAGCAAACAGTCTCGGAGCGATCTTATCGAGGCGAAGTCGCCTCCGATCGATCACCTCAGCCTCCGAACAAAGTACCTCTCGGCGTTCACGTGAACCGGCGGCTTCGCCGAACTGCGCTCGGGGCACGTGGCTTCGCTGGACGCAGAGACGCCTTCTCTACGACGAACACGTGTTCCGCGCGCAGATCTCCACGGTTTCAAGGTCAAACGGGGTAGAAACATGCGTACAAGCCTTGATCTCCCATTGGTCGAATAGGAACGGTGCATGAGCAAAAATTTGTGATAGTACGAACTCTATCAGGAGTAATATCTAATCTCTCCTTTGTGGGAAAATGCGGGAAGGATTTGAAAAAGTGGGAATCAGCTGACTTAACAGATCAATACATAGCAGCGATCAATTCCCTTCCACAAGATCCACTGGCATAAAGCTGGCAACAATGCAAGAGATACAGAAGAGTGCAAAGCTGATAGCATTGTACACACACAAGGCCTCATACAACGTCTTTCGAGAACACACACTTCCGTCTTGTGGATCACCTGATCGCAATCCAATATGGTCATATCCCAGTTCTAACAGGGATCATCATCCCATATGATCATCCTATCCCACCCAGTCCGATGACGGCGTTCGGAATGCGTTTTTGTCCTTGGCGCAGATCTTACGAGATCTCCTGTAATTGTACCCAATCACAACTTTGCTTATATACGGCCTTGGTCACATTAGTGAAAATGGCACCAACAAACGCCAAAGATAAACGTCATGCACACTCCTGACCAGATCCAAAAATGATTTTCAGCTCTCCTTTGTCCTTCCTTTTTGCTCCTTTCCCTCCTTGCCGTTCTCCTGTCCAAAATCCCCATCTTTAGCTGCGCGTCCACGTGAACGCAGCTGATAAGGGCGATGAGTAATCACCGCTCGCGGCCGAATTGTTTTCCCTTTGCCGCGTTCCTCGCCCGGGGCGCTTCAGCGGATTCCGTCCACGTAAAACAAACATGAAGCAACGCCTTCTTCACGAGGCATCTCAAGTTCTTGTTCCCCGAACAGCGTGTGAGAACAGCTGGAGTTCAAGGTTGGAAGAGCCTCTGAAGGAATCGCTCAAATATACACAGAAAAACTCTTAGAAATCGGACAGTAGAGCCCTATTACAGTATACAGTAGGGTCTACATATGCACAGTCGCCTGGCAGCTGGGGAGCATCGCCTTCTTCCTCTCTTCTGAGACGTCACCTCCAACTGCCTTATGAACGCCGAGAACTTCGGAGAGTGACCCCTGTTCCGACCCATGTGGGTCACCCTCCTTGACATGGTTCCCTCCTGCGCCTATCCACGTGAACTCTGATCGGTCAAAGCTTCTTCTTCCTCTCCACTCCGATAACCGCGGCCCAGCGAAGAACCGCAAACAGTCGAGCTGCGGCGACTACAAGCCCGCCCAGAGATAAGGGGTCAACGCGTGTGACCCTCCGCGCCTCCTCCATCACGCCACCGCCCTCCGGCCTCTTCTCGGCCAGTTTCTCGCACCTCCGGTTCCAACGATAAATAACATCCCACGGCGGCTTATCTCCGCGTCGGAATCTCTCCGCGCGGCTAACAGTCCGCGCCGCTCGGAGCCGTTATCGTCCGTCGTCGATCTGCTTCGAAGAAGGAGGAACGCCTTCTAGAACCCGGTGCAAATTGTTGCTCGGAGCGTCGCGGGACCAGGTTTCTGCACGTGTCGCGCAGCCAGGTTAGCCACCCCGAGGGCACGTAGGGAGGGATGCTAGAGTTGCTAACTTGGTCGGCGTTTCTGGTTTCTGGCTTGGCTGACGAGCAAAATGTACCAAGATATCCCTTAACCACTCGTGAAATTACAATCCTTAAGTATTCAATATCAAGTACCTTCTTTTCACTTGTTCCCAACTTTACTCTGTTCTATTCAAAGTTGCTTTCATATAAGTGGTGGAATTTTTGTCATTCAGAACCTCCTTCTTGGAGTTTTCCCAGCTAGCCAATTTTCACAGCCTTTTCATTTGCTACAGCACTTTTGTTGCTCTGCACTTTGCCATGCCCATTCGTAATGGCCTAATAAACGATTTTGTGAGCACTTTTGATTCATTGGAGCGTTTAGAGCATTCTCCTCATCAAATTCTGGAAGAATTAGGGATGAGCAAGGTGACAGAACTCAAACAATCGTCTTTATTGGCATCGCTATATTTGCCTCATATTCTTCTCACATCCTACATATCCTCCGTTTAAGCCTAGCAAACTTTATTTTTGCAATTGACCATTAACAAATTGATACACGCTAGACGCAGTCCCTGGACAAGAAGCTCTGAGTACACTCCCAGTGCTACTCCCAGTGCCCTCAAGTGGATGGAACTTTTAAAACGCATGCGTCCCATTGTCAGGTTTTAATATTTCGAAATGAGTTTTTCAGGCACTTTCCTGACTATAAAAGGGGCCTATTTAAAAAGCAATTCTTAGCTTCTTCCAATGAAATGCTGGAACATATGTTTAGTATCGCCATTAAGATTGAGAGTGATTATCTCGTCTTTGAAATAATTTTTATACAATAAGTAACGATATTCAAGGATAGAGTAAGCGATGTCAAAGTTTTTATTGACCACACTCTCTTAGTTTATACTAAAAAAAATTTGATAGATATCGTTTTTAGCGCTCTTGTGATCTTTTACTTAACTGCAAACATAAATTGCTAGGTCCTTATTTAATCTTGATATTGATAGCTCTTGTAAGGAAGACAGTATTCATTTTTGTATTCGGTAATTCCGTTCCTGAAGCTTCACTCCGTCGTGTGTGCTTAAGTTAGTTGTCTTGCGATTTTTATACTGCAAATATGCATTATATACATCGTTGGGTTACTTTGTGATCTTCATATTTCTGATTCTTGTGATATAGAGACGAATATAAGATGTATTTTTGGATCTCATCGTTTCTATTTTTATAGCCATCTCTAAAACTTCACTCCGTATCTCCGGATAGCAAATTTCCCGGAACATGAGAGGCTTGGCGCAACACTCCCCCTTCGTACAGTTTGCCGAATACCCACGGTGTACTTTGAACGCGAAAAATAATCTGTGCGATAAGGTGTTTGTGAACGCGCTGCAAGACCAGCTGTAATCGGACACATGTCGCTTCAGGACAAGCCGGCGATGTACGGTATTATGACGCGGACTTACACAGTGCTTAGTTGTGATAGACCCTCTTATTAGCGAGCGGGCGATCGCTGATAACCACGCGGGTCAGGTGAGCAGAAAGTTCTCGGTCGCGGTGAGAGTTTTACTGCTTGTCGGCGGCGTCCATTTCTGCCAGTGCGGAGGCATTCAGCATTACGCTATGTTTGCACCGTTAAAGTAAAGATCGAAATAGGCCTGGAAGACGAATAATATTATTTCGCCGTTTGTCATTTTTCCAAAAAGGCATTTTTGGTGGGTTGTCCACTTGTCCAGAGCTTGTCCACTCCATTCAGAAAGGGTCCGCATTTTTAAGTCACCTGAGAAAATATTATTGTTAACCATAAAATGTTAGAGAATCATAATGGGCCATTAACAATTTATTTTAAAATGTTTTTATGAGGATCGAATCACCTGTTTTTATCCCCTTTTGTTGGCAACCAGCATAATTTTAAAATAACAAAATCTAGGAATTTTTAATGATTTTTAAAGATCGAAAGACGGCTAATATTATTTCATCGTTCGTTAGGTATTTTTGATGGCTCATTGATTCACCTTTAGTTGTACATATTAACAATTCATTTTTATGCGACCAGCATAATTTTAAAATCACAAAAATCTAAGATCTTAACTTGACTTTTTTTACTTTAGTTTTGAAATTGGTGGTTAATCCCCCAAGATGTAATTTTAAAAAAGTTTATATTAACATTTCTTGAATTTTTTATAACAAAAATTAATCTTGATTTTCTTTTAATTTAATTTTGAAGATAAATTTTTCGCTACTCTACATATTTTGCGCTTTGCTTTTCTATGTTGTTGCATAGGAATAAAGTTTGTCGAAATTACAAATAAAAGAAGGTAACTTCTCTTAATGCAACATTTTTAATAAAACATATTTGTATTAACTTTATTTTCTTCATTTATAAAAAAATTTCAAAAATTAGCCTCCAAAGGTGACAGGTGACAAAAATTGCCCTCCAATTTAAAAAAAATTGGCCTGTCGCATTATAGTAGAAGGCTTACCTCTGATTTACTGTTGATTGTTTAAAAGATTTTGCGACATTCAGACGGTTTAGAAGTTTCCCCAAATGGCTCAGTTCCTAAGATCCATCATCATATTATTTAATTTTTAGTTGTGGTTTTACTTGGTCCGGTCTGGTTAAGCTTAGAACTTCTGAGATTGATAATATAGTAAGTCATGACCTTTCGAGCATCACCCAGGATCATCGAGGTATTTTTATGAACTTGTTTTTATTTTTTGTGTCATTTAATCTTTTTTTTAATTTTGCTAGTTTTCTTCGAGCAGTAAGTGTTGCGTATGATTTTTGGGTTTCTAGACAATAGTCTTTTTGGGTCTTTGTGTCAAGTTTGAGCACCTCTCATAATTTTCCAAATATTTGACTTCCAACTTTCAATCCCCACCTGTCAGGTGATAAATCACAAAAAAAGGAAAATCGACCCATGGCAATCAGGGAAGGCTCCACGACAATGCCGCGAAAAACACGTCCGCGAAAACCATCTCCGCGAAATACTTTCCGCGAAAACCATCTCCGCGAATTGCCATCTCCGCGAATTGCCATCTCCGCAAAAACCACTTCCGCGAAAACCACTTCCGCGAATTGCCATCTCCGCGAACTGTAACCTCCGCGAAAACCACTTTCACGAAATCAAGCCGAAAGAGCTCCGC
>JADLIF010002830.1:0-14906 GCA_016648015.1 Steinernema khuongi | reverse complement strand
GGAGCTCGCGGTAATTGGAGTACAGCTGCAAGGGTACGGTAGGTCATGGGTCGGCTGGAGGCCACTCACCGCCAAGTAGGCCTTGCAGAAGTTAGGGTTGTTCCAGTGGTAGTCCTCGTAGTCGGCCTCGAGCGCCTGCTTCATCTTCCGCAGAGTGCCCCGCGTGTTGCTCGTGTACTCTGCAAGGGGGGTCAGCACGTAGGGAGAGAGACTCACTGGTGATGAAGAAGAAGGGCGGCGCGAGGATCTTCACGAGGATGATCCGGGCGACGAAGGCGACGATCAGGAAGAACATGACGTGGAACCAGTAGGTCTTGAAGGACTGCCACACGTAGTCCGGGAGTTTCTCGAAGAAGCTCCGGATCTTGAACGCGATCGTAGAATCGACCATTCTGGAGCGCGGATCTGCTGCAAATGAGCGAGCGAGAGGGCTGCAACCTGTCTGCTCTGCACCCTCGCGAGGACTGTCTAGACTGTCTGCTCTGCACCATGTCTAGACTGTCCAGAGAACGTCGTCGAAGACGCTAGACGACTGATATGGTGGTGAGACCCACTAGAGCCCGTTTGTCCACTTTGTTCTTTTTTGCGGGTCCCACCACGACTGTACTGTCTCGCCGCGATCTTTGGGACAAATATATATTTATTACGGTCAAAAGCAAACAAAATGTACAGACGAGACAATGGGGGTACGGTATGTTCAGGGTCAGCCAGCCTGCACCAGGCGCTGGAGGTCTCGGAGCTCCGAACTCCTGTAGATCTTGTCGATGTCCTGCAGGTCGCTGATCCACACCTTCTTGTGCTCCAGCTTCTTCCGCTTGGGAGCCGAGCGCACGGCCACCCGGTCGTTTGCCGCTTTCGCAAACATCGCCTCCATCTAAATGGGTTACTGTAGAGTCTGGGTTACGGTAGGGGTGGTCAAAGCCCCTTTCATCTCGGGTCTCGACACGAAGTTGAATGTTATACCTTCTCGAAGGTGTTCTCCTTGTCCCAGCCGAGCAGGACGTCGATGTCGTTCGGATTCCGGACGAATCGGTTCTTCCGGTGAGGCTGATGCTTCCGTTTTCGCGTCTTAACACGAAGTCAGGTTACGGTAGGCACGGGGACCCACCTTGTCCTCGGCGGGAGGCTCGTCGAACTTCATGAGTTCCTCGGTCTTGCGACGCGAATATTTCTTCAGAGCTCGGGCGTCCTGGTCCTGCTTGGCCTTTATCTTCGAAAGGACCCCGCCGGTCGCGCTGGGACGCCGGTCCAGTTGGTTGTTCTCGGTGAGCACTGAAACGCCTGTAGGAGTGGTCCCGACTGAAAGCAAACCTTTGGAAGGTGTGGGAGACTTGGTCTCGACGCGATTCTCCGCCGCAGTCGGGACTGTTTTCGACGTGGCAGGAGCCGGGCTGGCTGGCTTCACAGAAGCTGGCTGTGTGCTCTTTGTCTCTACGCCGGGCACGGTAGGTGTGACGATGAATGGAGGCTTTGTGGCAGAAGTAGTCGTGGCAGGAGTTTTCGCAGCGGGAGCCTGAGGTGCTTTCGTTGCTGGAGTGCTTTGAGGTTTTGCAATTGTGGGAGTAGTCGTGGCAGGAGTCTTCGCAGCGTCGGTAGTCGTGGTAGAAGTCTTCGCAGCGGTGGTCTTCGTTCCGAGACCACTCCCCATCGCTCCGGGACCAGTCTTCTGGGCGGTCTCGGTCGTGGCGGGAGCCTTGGGCGTGGCGGGCTTGCGCACGGTCCTCTTGGGCTCGGCGACAGGTCCCGACGCGAACACGGGCCCCGGCTTCTCCACCTTCCTGGGCTTCTTCTTCTCCTTCTCCTTCTGCTCGAGCTCCTGGAGCTCGCGGAGGTGTTCGGCGTCGCGTGCCTCCTTCCAACGCCGTCGGTCGTCGTCGGCGCGGGCGAAGACGTCGGTGGCGTCGGCGAGCGCCGCCTTGTGGCGCTCCTCGAGGAGCTGGCGCTTCGCCTCCTCGCCCGTCTGGCCCACCGTCTTCGTCAGGTCGCGCACTTGGGACTGGAACTTCGTGGAGCCCGACTGCATCTGCGCCCGGAGCTCCGCCATCTGAAGCGCACAGGTCACCACCCTCTCAAGTAGCCCTTCTCTTCTCCTCGGGACCCCTTCTCCATGGCCCAAAACATCCCCGCACCCACCTGCTTGTCGAAGTCGTCGCTGATCTCCGGCTTCACGATGGGCTTCCAGACCCTCTTGGGCCGCTGCTCCTCCTCGGCGGGCGCCAGACGCGTCGACCTCTTGTAGCTGAGCAGCAGAAGGGGATTAGGACGCGCGCGTAAACACTTACACAAGGGGCTCCGCCGCCGCCGGCTCCTTGAAGCGGTCGCGCATCGCACTCACCGCCCCCGACGTCCGCGCCTTCTGCTTCGCCAGCTCCTGAAGGCCCGAAGCTCACCGGCTACCGCACCCCCACTCACCTCCTTCTTCTGCTCCGCCTTCGCCTTCTCCTCGTCCTTCATGTTCAGAAGGGACTTCCGCGCCGACGTCTTGTCTTCCGGCTGCTGAAAGCTACCGTAACCCGGAGACACGAGGCGACACTCACCACCTTCTCCGCCAGCTTCTGCTCGTAGAGCGAAGTGATCTTCGACTTCGGCGTCTCCGTC
Organism: Steinernema khuongi; assembly: GCA_016648015.1. Lineage (NCBI taxonomy): Eukaryota > Metazoa > Nematoda > Chromadorea > Rhabditida > Steinernematidae > Steinernema > Steinernema khuongi. The sequence continues at coordinate 12,308 of JADLIF010002830.1, read as the reverse complement.
TTCACAGGCTCCACCTTCGCCGTCGGCTTCGTCGTCTCCGCCGGTCTGAATGGGTTACGGTAGGATCAGGAACTCAAAGAGCATACCTACTTCTGGGGCTGAAGGGTGGCTGGGATCTTCTCCTCTTTCCTGAAAGACACGCCTTGGACTCTACCGTAACCTCCGACTCACTTCTCAAGTTTCGCTGTCTCAGCGGGCGTCTTCTGCGCTACGGTCTTCTCTGTGGGAGCCTTCTGGGGTACTGTAGCCACCTTCTCAGTGGCAGTCTTCTGAGGTGTCTTCTCGGGGACTACTGTAGGCGCCTTCTCTGCTTTCGGCGCGGGAGTCGCTGTCTCCTTCTTCTCGGGAGCCTGCTTCACCGTGCTCTGGGATACGGTAGCCTTCTCGAGCTTCGCGGGCTGGATGACGGCCTTCTTGGCGAAGTCCGTGGTGGGACGGCGCTCGTTGAACATCTCAGCGCGGTCCAGCGGCGTCTTCTCCTCGGAGGGACGCACGAAGGTCGGCACCACGTCCACGGAGCTCTCGCCCTGAGGGGTACGGTAGGGTGGGGAAGGGGGTGAGGGACGGACCTGCTCGAAGACGAGGTCCTGGACGGTGCCGGTCTCGAAGGCGGCGCCGAAGTCGCGCTCCTCGACGTCGGCGTGGAGCTCCTCCTGGAGCGAGGGGACCACGTGGCTGGGCACCAGCTTCTTGGCCGCCTTCTCGTCGACGCCCTTCGCCGTCCGCGAGATCGCGCGCTCGCTCTGCGCCTTCGCCTCCACCTGAACACGTGGCTACAGCTCCTGGACACCGCTGCGTGTGGCCAGAGGCTCTTCGAGTGCCACTGGCCCTCGCACGGCGCCGCCGATCCCATCCCATCAATTTGAATTTGGCTCGTTCCGCTCGGACGACCTCCAGGTGCCCAAGGAGGAGCGAGGCCTCACCTTCCAGATCCGGAGCAGAAGCTTCGCCTTCAGCCGCGAGAACATGGCGACACTTATTGGGACTGACTATAGGGGAGAGACTCTCCTTGGAGTGACCGCCGCACCCTCGAGGACAAGGAGGGACCGCCGCCGGAAGGAGAGTCGGGAAGCGCCAAGTGACACATTGGCACCAGATGTTCCTCCTTGTGCCGGTCTCTGTCTCCGATCAACACAGGGCTGTGTACTGGTCCCGAAGGGAAGCGCGGGGACCCCCCTCAGAGCTCTATCTTCTTGAGAATCCCCTCCCTCTCCTCCTTCCGAAGGACATGAGCATCGCCCCTGACTAACCCCCCTGGCTCCCACGACGACTCACCCTGAGACGTTCGGCCCTCTCCTCGGGCGTCTCCAGACTCTGATGCTTGGTGTAGGTGACCTCGCGGAGCGCTTCGGGACCGCCCTCCTCGGGCGGCGCGATGCTGAGGGCCTCGGCGACGTCGAAGGCGACCTCCTCGCCGTCCATCTCCTCCGCCTCCAACTCCTCCGTCTGCTCCTCCACCGTCATCAGCGGCGTCTTCAGGATCGTGGAGAGGTTGAAGGACGCGTCCACGTCTTCCTCCTCCTCCTCTTCTTCGTCGTCATAGCTACCGTACTCCTCCTCGTCCTCGGCGTCCTCCTCGCAGCTCATCATCTCGTCCTCCTCCTCTTCTTCTTCTTCCTCGTCGTCGAAGTACTCCTCCTCGTCCTCGTCATACTGTAACTCCGGGCTACAGTACCCCTCCCGGAGGCGCACCTCGGAGTCGTAGTACTCGCTGTCCGAGTACTCGGAGTCGGAGTCCCGCAGCGCCATCCGGTCCACGAGCTTCACGGTGCACCCCACGGCCACCGTGTCGTGGAACTGCTTCCCGTCGTAGTCCTAGACTACCGTACTCTGAGCTCCGACTACCGTAGCTTCCTACCTCGTCGCTGGAGAAGGAAGCGGGGCTCAAGTAGACGCCGAGGCCGGAGGAGCCCGGCCGCACGGAGAACGTCCTCTTCCGGGGACGCTCCTCTGTACTGGTAAAAGTAGTCCCGTCGGGGGCGCCCCGCTCACCGTCCGAGTCGGAGAAGTCGTCGTAGTCGGAGGCGGACTCGTCCTTGGCCGAGCCCCAGTCCGAGTCCATCCCGTCGTAGCACACGGAGGCCGTGAAGACGGGCGGCGGCACCGCCAGCTTCTCCGAGACCCGGTTCCGACTGTCGTTCCTGAATCAGGGACAGGTCCTGAGGCGTTCTTGGTGGCATTGGGGACCCCCTAAGGCCCCTTTGGAGTAAGAGCCACTGCCCGGGTTACGGTAGCTCACCTGGACTCGCGGAAGTCCTTGAAGTCGAAGCTGATGTCGAAGTCGGAGTCGTAGTCCGAAGCCGCTTGGGAGCCGCCCGCGGTGGACGCCACCGGGTAGAGGTCGCCTGCACGGGCTAGAGGGTTACGGTAGCGGGGGGCTTACCGCGCGGGAAGACGGAGCTCTTGGGGAGGGCGAAGGTCTCGTTGATACAGTACTCCATGTCGGAGTCGGTGTCCAGTTCCAAGTAGGCTGAAACCGGCGGAGGTTAAACGGGGACAAGAAGGACGGAAATCGATTCTAGGCTCACAGTCGGTCTCCTCCTCGTCCTCGTCGCCATCCTCCCCAGAAGCCTCCTCCTCAGAAGCCTCCTCCGCGGAGTCCGTCTCTCCAGAAGCCTCGGACTCCGCGGACTCCTCGGAGCGCGCCTCCTCGACACTCTCCTCGGCCGACGACATTGGGATGAGGCGCCCGAGGCCAGCGTCTTGGGACCCTTGAGGGAGGGGCGCGGCGCGCAAAAACATGTTTACCGTGGCGGCCCTCGTCGTCGGAGTACTCGAAGTCGCTGCCTCCGGCGTTCCACACGATGTTCGCCGTCGTCGAGAGCGGCGACGGTGTCGACGGCATCGACGCCTGCGTCACCAGAAGCAGCGGAGGGGGCCGCGTCACCGACGTCTTCGGCGTCGCCTGGAACGGCGCCAGAGCTGCTTAGAAGGTCGAGGGCATCCCCAGGGCGCTAAGATCGATAAACCTAAGCTTTTCGGTCCTTGATCTCCTCGGCGCCCCTTGGATCAGGGCCGAAGTGCATGAGAGGGGGCGAGGACCCTCTCTAAGCCCACAGATCGTCCCCGCTACCGTAGTCAAACTGCATGGACCATCCCTCCTACCGTACCTCAGGCGACTCCTCGGTGGACGCTTCCGAGCTGGCTTCCGCGTCCTTCTGCGCCTTCAGAAGCGGCTCCAACTTCGCGCAGAGCTGCTCCATGGTGCGGTCCCGCCGCGAAGCCCTCTTTGTCGGCTTCGACGGCTCCGCCTTGGTGACCGAGATTACGGTATTCACGCTGGAGACCGAGTTGTCCCTACTGGGCGTGCGGCCTGCTTTGGGCGGCGGGGTTACGGTAATCGACGGAGACGGGCTGGGAGACCTCGAAGAAGCCGGGGAGAGACTCCGACTTTTCGTGGCGGGACCGTTCGCCTTCAGAGACGACTGAGGGGTTGGAGAAGGTGCCTTTCCAGTGGGAGGCAACGAAGGCCCTGGAGAGGCACTCTTCGTGGCGGGAGCCACGGAGGAGATACTTTTCGTGGCGGGAACACCAGGAGAAGAGAATTTCGTGGCAGAAGGTCCTGGTGAGGAGACTTTCGTGGCGGGAGCCACAACAGAGGCACTTTTTACAGCTAGTGGTCCCGGAGAAGCACTTTTCGTGGCGGGAGCCGCAGGACTGGCGGAGCGGCTCTTCTCCTCCTTTTTCTTTTCGGGATTGAGGATCCGTTCGAGACGCATTGCCTTCTCAAGCGCCGACGACGGAGACGACAGTTTCCGAGGCTCCACCTTCACTGAAAGCCATCGGTGACTACCGTATACGTGGGGAGTAAGCGGATGCGCAAGCGTGGCCAGAAGCAGAAAACCCAGTGCCCTAAAGTACCCCAAGAATAAACAAAGCGGGTAAAGCGGATCCCCACAGTGGACCCTACAGTACCCCTAGCAGAGCAAGCGTCGAAGCAGGCGAAGCAGTCCCCTGAAGCACCCCTATAGTACCCGGGTTCAGCTGCAGGTCTTGGAACTTTTCGGCAAACGCGCTCGCCGGGTCTGCTGCTCTCTCTTCGCGTGTGGTCCTCTCTGCAAATCGCGTCAGGACGCGGCCGTCCGCGGCTCCTACCTGGAGTCTTCTCCCTGGGCGTCGCCTCCTTCTCGGAGGAGGCGCGCGGCGTCGCGTCCTTCATCTTGGCGCTGACGGCCAGCTCCTCCTCCTCCTCTTCCTCTTCCTCGGACTCCTCGTCCTCGCACGAGTACTCTGCTTCGCTGTGGGACACGAACTTCCGAATCGTGGCGGGAGCCCGGGTCGGAGAGCTCCTGGACGACTCGCCCGAAGAGGACTCCGCGTCCTTCACGTAGCGGTTGTAGAGCTTCTGGAACGTCGCCTCCACGTCCTGCTCGGGACTCTCCTGAAGCCGCCCGTTAGGTCCCTCCTTCGTGGCGAGACCCACCTTGGGGCTGTCGCGGTCGAAGCGACTCATGGACTTGTAGTCGCGGTCGCGGAGCTTCGAGTACTCCGAGGAGCTGGAGGAGGCGCCCAGCACCGTCGGCGTCTTCGAGCGGTACTCGAAGCGCACCCTGGGGTAGGAGGAGGAGGAGGGCGTGTAGGTGGACCGCGAGCCGGACGAGTAGCCCGACGAGCGGTCGTAGGACGAGGAGTACGGTAGGCCGGAGCCGTAGCTGGTCGTGCGGCGCGGCACGAAGGAGCTGGAGGAGCGCGAGGTCGACGGCACGGACGTCGTCAAGGAGACGGACATCGCCGAGGGCCGGTAGGACGACAGCCGGTCGATGCTACCGTATCTGAAGGGTCAGGTCTTAGAATGGGCATCTCGGAGGGCCTTGTCAAGGTAGCCCTTGAGGGGGACAAAGCTTATTCTTCCTGTTCAAGCTCTGGAAGTGACCCCGGGCTCCGCGACCTCTTCGTGCACGAAGGAGCTCAGAAGCCTGCAGCAGAAGATCCCAAGAACATGTTCTTCTCTGGTCTTCTGACTCTCTCACACTGCTCCTCAAGGCCACCAATGCCTTCCCTGCTAAGGAGAAGATCCCTGACGATGTTTGCTGTTGTCTTCTTGGAGTACCCAGCTTTGCTCGCCCAAAAACTCCAGTTCAGCTCGTGTTGTAATCTTTAGGAGGGCAGAGAGCGATCCTCTGTTCCCCAACAACTGCCAGTGAGGTCCAAATTCTGTGGAGCACCGGGAGACCCGGAAGGTAAACAAGAATAGGCCTAGAATGGAAGTACCCACCTCTGTTTTCCCCTCAAGACCCTCTTCCAGCTCCCAGTCCTCCCGTACCCGAGGAGGGTGGTGGCTCTCGGCTCGGCGCCGTACACACTTAGTTGTTGTTGTGGCGAGAGATCTGTTTTTTCGCTTCCGGAGAGCGCGTGCAGCTGCGGCGAGCGGAGCATGCGGAGGCAAAAAGCCGAGAGGCGCGCTCTCGGACGCTCGTTAAGAGCGACGAGAAGCAGATGGCCGGCATGGACACGGGAGCGGAGACCAGGATGGTTCTGTTTTGGGGTTGGAATGATCACCTTTGTAGCTGCTTTGATCTAACTTCCGTCTTTGGCCAAGGAGCCCTAGGTTACTTCAGGCCTCCAGCTCTTATAGAGGAGAAGAAGCAGAGTAGAACCGCTCTGTCGTCCAAATACAGTCTTCCACACCGCAATAAACGTCCCCTCATCGGAACTTTGAAGGACTCCATCCGGGTTCAGCTTCCAGAAGCCCAGATGGAATATCCTAACCCACGAACTGACTGGTTAGATAGCTTTAGCTCGCCCTTAGGGGCTCTCCTCTAGCAGAGCTTAAGGGTTAGCAAGGTCCGACACCCAGAGGAGATATTGTTTTTAGCCCTTTTCTATTGGAAGATGCCACCAAACCCTTCTGAGCCGTTCACCGCGTCTCTCTTGGAGACTCCTTGTTTAGCGTTTGTTTGTCAAGAAGGACCGACCTGTTGGAGGAGCCGATGTTGGAGCGCGTGGAGAAGTCGCTGTGGAGGGAGCTGGACATGCCATAGTTGGAGGAGGGCGACTTGTACATGCTGCTGCTGGAGGGGGCCCGGGCGAGCGGACTACGGTAGCGGTCGACGCTGGACGCGCGGAAAGTGGCCGAGGCTGACGGCGTGGCAGCGGAGTAGCGGAAGGAGAGCTAAAAGGGGCGCCTGGAGGCAGAGCCGAGGAGGGGGCGGGGAACAGCTGACTCGGAGCCGTTCGCCATGATCGGATCGATCGGACTTACGGCGGGCGATCGATACGAGGCGGCGGAGGAGGCGCCCGAGGGCCCGACGCTGCCGCTCCGATACGAATACATCCGGTGGGCGCGAGTGGACGGTGCGCGCTGGCCGAATCTGAAGAGGGCACGTCAGAGGGAGGCTTCAGAAGTGTGGAGGGGAGCGTCCTCGAATGGAGTCAAGTGGACCGAGATTAGCAGTAGAGGAGTGAAGTAGGCAGAGCACGCAAGGCACAGTGAGAGTTGACAGAGGAGTTCCCAACCCTCGGGCCCCTCTGGAACGTGTAGAAGAACGGCTGCGCATCTGAAATCTTCTGCGGTGCTTTCTTTGGCCAGAAGGCAATCCTCGGAACCAAAGAGTCCCACTTTATATTCCCGGATTAAAAGAGGTGTGGGAGCTGGGAAGCACAGAAGTGTGAGGCACTTGACAGTTTCATGGGTGCGTTCACTGGAGAGATCTTTGGAGGACACACGGGAGATGGAGTAGCTAGTGATTAAAAGCAGGACTAACGCCGAATTAGATCGTCCTGTTTCTCGAGCAAATGCCTTCAGCGATCATCTTTAACGAAGGAGAGTAATATTCAGAAGCGCAAAATTTCTAGAAGAAGCTACGGGAAGAGTGTAAATCCCAAATGCTTCGAGCAGGTTGCCACCACGTGTATCCAAAGCACAGGAAAGCATCTAATCTAAAATCTGCAGAGAATAGATACCCAGAAGAACAGAGCTCGACGACAAGATGGCCGAGAGGGACAGGGAACCTTTTCTCAAAGTAAAGCACGGCGGCCAAATTCGTCACACGAAGGGAGCATAGCCCTGACCATACGATAGAATAGCGCGGTTCCATCGGGGCCCAGAATCTGGAAGAAGGGCGAAATCGAATGAATACAGCAGGCTAGGGCAGCAAGAAGTAGAGTTAAAGGGCCAAAAGATGACCAAATAGGGAATAGCGGAAGTCCTCTGGACTCTTCGAAGACCGCCACGGCCGTCGGAAGGTCTCGGAGAAGGACCCGGGGGCGCCCAGGTCCCGAGGAGGAGACGCGCCTCCTACAAAAACAGTGCCCGGAGCCGCGATCAATCTCTTTTTTGGAACCCTGCACGGCTGTCCACGACTCGTCAAGGAGCGACTTTACTTAACATCACACTACAAGTAGGTCAGAAGGACAGGTCGGAACAGTCGGGCGAGAAGGAGCCCGGCGCGAGCCTTCTGCGGCCCTTCTTGGGCGAGATCTTGGTCTTGAGGAAGCTGCCGAGGCGCACTAGGGGACTCTTGCGGGGCTCCTCGAACTTGATGCGCTCCTCCAGAAGCCGCGTCCACTCGCCCGAAGTGTGTGCCTCGTTGCGGAGTCGGCGCGCCTCGTAGTAGAGCTCCTTGTTGCGTCTTCGGAGAGTCGCGGCCTCCTTGCGCTTCGCCTCCAACTGCTCCTTGAGCACCTGCACCAGTTGCTCCGTGGCGCGCTTGGCGCCCCGCTGGCTCTCCAGATTCCGCTCCGCCACCTCCAGAAGCAGCTCCGCGCGCTCTCGCCGCTCGCCCTCCTTCTTGAGTTCCTCCTCCAGCGTCCGCATCCGAGTCGAGGAGAAGGTCGTGTCGGAGAGCATCGTCGTCGACGGTGTACTGACCGGCCACCGATGTCAAGGAGGCGTCGCGGCGCCACGCCACCTCGCACCTCGGCCGCGACGGCGACGTCCTGGCTCCGGGACGGAATGTCCGATGTTCACAGCTCTCCTTTCACAGAAGCTCGTTCGCAGTTCGGCAAAAGCTTTGGCAAGATCACCAAACGCTTTGGATGGTTCCCATCCAGAGTTCCCACTTTTAGCTCACGACGCTGAAATCTGGTGTCAAATGCCAACCCTGTTCATTCTTGGCCTAAGTCTCACCACGAAATCACCCAAACGGTTGCAACTAACGTTCTGCAAAAGAAGTAGCCCTTCATTCATATTCGACACATTTAAGCCCGTGTCACAATCATATTCTGCACACCCATAGCGACCTAACTAACAAAGAAAGAAGTATAACCTGGAGCCCGCGTGACAAATTAGAGTCTTTTTGTGGCATGTTTTTACATACAGCTAAGGAGAGTGGATGAGAAGGTCATTACTGGAATCCTATCATGCAAGACCCAAACCGGAGAATATGCTTTGCCAGAAGCAAGGCAATTGGGTCTTTAAGAAGGGAGTAGGGAGTTTGGCAAAGCAATGCTGAAGGCCGATTGACTGAGAATGGATTGCTTTGGTAGTTAGTGTTGGATGTCCTGTTGACACTTTGAAAAACATCTTCGATTCTTCTGAGGCTGGATCTGATTGATCTGCGCCTCATAAACAACAAATTTGGCCTTTTCGGCGTGTCGATCTTCCCAGTGACGTAAAAGGAGAAGCAGGCGTGATGCCTAGGAACCTGGACCCACAGATTCGGGTGAATCGATTTCCAGAAGGGATCGATAACTGTGGAGAAGGCCCGTGCATCAGAACAAGTGGATCGGAGCTGCGAACGTCGCCGACGTGTCACAACTGATGACCGGCAAGCGTGGACATCGATTCTCCGAGAGTTGCGTCGCCACCGAGAGACGAAAGAGGGTTGTCCTGTCGTAGGAAACAGGCCAGTTGTCAGAAGAAGACTCATAGCTAAGGAGATCAGAATCCAGAGGGGCCTTGATGGGACACAAGGAGCCACGACACATGATCCAAAGTGCGGATACACCTCTAGGAGGCAAGGAGAACTGTGGAAAGGGTCCCCAGGACGCGCGCAGTACAAGTAGCTCGGAACGGGTGTCACAAACGGATTCTGGAGGCGCGATTTCGGCCGATTAATCAACTCTCGGCGCCGAACACCGTTTCATCCGTCCGCTTTACATTCGCCGTCGGCCAGGTAGACGTCGAAAGTTGGCAACGGGGCCAAGGAGCGTCGCTGGCTCAAGGAGAAAAACACGAAAGGAGGGGTCGCGGGTGTTTGGAGGGATGGGAAAGGGGCCGGGTGGACGCCCGAGGGCAGGTGAGCGGTTCCACCGGTGGTGTTACACCGCGGCGCCGAGTTTCGGACGTCTGCCGGCGCACCGCCCGCCCGAGGACAGCCACGTGCTGAAGGAGGGAGGGGCTGGGACCAAGGCTCGAGACCCGCATGCTATGTTTGGAGACGTGGTGGTGACTGTGGAGCCGGAAAGGAGTTCAAAGGGTTGATCAAGTCAGTCACGAAGGGTGTATAGCCAAAGAGGTCCAAGGAGGTCAGCCGAAAAAGCGATTCGGTGGAAGTGGAATTGGCCATCTAGGTGTTTGCATGGGAATCAGTCGCAGCTGAAGGCGTTTGTGAAGATTGCCCCGTATGCCTTCGCAGAGTACAAACATGTATTCTTACGGATACTTGTATAAGAAATAAAGGACTAATCAGCTTTCCTAATCGTCAACACGACTGTTTCGCCCCGTCAAAACTGATCAGAAGCTTTCCATGTACGTTTCCAGAGCCTTCACAGTCCTTTTAAAAGTTCTTCATTGTGTCATACGTGAGAACGATGAAAGCTTTGGAAGGTGGTGACTCTCTACTTGCTGGAGGAGATGGTGATCATCTACGACAAATCATTTGGCAATGTAGTTAAGGGAACTTCGCCATTGGACACTTCACAGTAGATCTCTCCTATTTGTTTGTCCCACAACGAAAAGGATTGGGAAATTGCGCAAGATGTGCGCGACGAGGATTGTTTCTTGGAACCACATGTGCACGACAGGAAAGATTCAGTCAAGTGTGTCACTCCGTCACCATCTCCTGCCAGGACGCTTCCTTGTGGGTTAAGGGATCCAAACAGTTCTTCAGAGGAGAGTTCAGTTTAAACCTCTTGTGCATGCAAGTCACAAGGCAGGAATCTGTTTCGATGGGATGTTTGCGGATTTCGCCTAATTGGAAGCAGATCTCCGTAAGCCGCGCTAGTCTCCAAAGCTGAACTCTCGGCCTCATCCACTCGTCATCTAGATCCTGTCCAACATCCACCTCCGCTTTTGTGCCCCTCATGGCTCTGCGTCGCCCAGCAGAGCTTGGCTGAGAAGCTTGGAGCCCTTCTTGTGCTTGGAATACATTCTTGAAGCTGTGCACTCTCGAAAGGAGGTTAAACAGTTGTTTTGTGGCTCCCAGGACGGTCGGGGATCGCGAGGTGACGGAACGGGCCCCTGTGGCCGAGCGCCTGGCCTCCGAGCCCCTCGTCAGGATTGGGAAACGTTTATCGCGCGAGGCGACTCTCCCTCTCCACGCACAACGCATTCCCCCGGAGAAGAAGGAGGAGGAGGATCCCTCGGACACTTTGACTAATGCGCGCCGAGTGGAGCGTCCGTCGGTGACGTCTTCCAGACTCCGGAACTCGTCGCCGTCCCGAGGACCCTCCTGTCCCCAGCAGGTCCTCCTGCTCACGTGCTGACCCCTCCAGGGCCCCAGGGGCTACTAGAAGATAGCCCGCCACTCCTGTCTCTGAGACACTTCTCCGAGACATGTCTCGTCTGGCCCGAGACTCATAACACTTTCGTCGCGTTCATTAGGCCGAGGGCGCGTCTTCGCCTAATCTCGCCTCGCGCGGGATCGATCACCGGCCGATTCCAGAAGCGTTGTTTACGCGCCCTCGACTTTCGGCGATTCAAAGCCTCGCGCCGGGGCGGACCCCCTCGGAGGCTCGCCCCGAAATTGCGCTCTTCCGGCACGGGATAATCGGCGTGCCGAGGCCCATTGATCCGTCGACGATTTCAGGTGCGCGAAGGAGGCTCAGGACGACTGCCATGGGACGATACGGAGTGAGTTTGGGAGGGCACTGGGGAGTAAGATTCATCCCTTCTTAGCACTGGTATTCTTGGCACAAGCATGACTTTCCTTATTCAGATTCTGGGCGATTCTCTAGAGTGGGGACCAGAGATGGAGTCTACTTACCCGCTTAGAACCGGCGCTCATTCGCTTAAAAACTGAACCAAATCCTTTGAAGCTCGCTTTGGGACCTTCCTTTTCTGCTCAGGACCCTCTCTCTAACCCAACCTCCTTCTGGAAGTCTGCTTCCAAGGGGCCCTAGTCTTGAGTCCACTTGACGGACCCCTCTTCTGCTTGTGACAGCTCCTTGCAGCGGGAAGTGATCTCGGTGCACGTGGGCCAGGCGGGCGTGCAGATCGGGAACGCGTGCTGGGAGCTCTACTGCCTGGAGCACGGGATCCTCCCGGACGGCAGCGTCGTGGACGACCCGGCCTTCGCCGCCGACGACGACTCCTTCAACACCTTCTTCGCGGAGACGGCGCTCGGCCGCCACGTCCCCCGCGCCGTCTTCATCGACTTGGAGCCCACCGTCATCGGTAGGCGCCCTCCCACTCCTCCAAGAAGGTCCTAGGCCTGTTCAGATGAAGTGCGCGCCGGGACCTACCGTACCCTCTTCCACCCCGAGCAGCTGATCACGGGCAAGGAGGACGCGGCGAACAACTACGCCCGCGGCCACTACACGGTGAGTGGAGCCTTCTTGGAGCCTTCTGAGGGGTCCCTTGACTACTTCAGATCGGGAAGGAGATCATCGACGTGTGCATGGACCGGATCCGGCGCCTGACGGAGGCGTGCACGGGGCTCCAGGGCTTCTTGATCTTCCACTCCTTCGGAGGGGGCACCGGCTCCGGCTTCTCCTCGCTCCTCATGGAGCGCCTCTCGGTGGACTTCGGCAAGAAGTCGAAGCTCGAGTTCAGCATCTACCCGGCGCCCCGAGTCAGCACCGCCGTCGTCGAGCCCTACAACTCCATCCTGACCACGCACACCACCCTCGAGCACTCCGACTGCTCCTTCATGGTGGACAACGAGGCCATCTACGACATCTGCCACAAGAACCTCGGCATCAGTCGGTGGGACCGTTCGCTTCTGCGCGGGACCTCGCTAAAGACGGTCGACGGGTACCCGAAACTTGTGGAATTGGTGGCCCTCTTGTCGCCCTGACCGACGAGGGGGCCACGGATTCCCGGGGGTTCTGGGCCCGCGCCCTTCGCTCACGCGCCTCCTTCAGCCCGACCTACACGAACCTGAACCGCCTCATCGCGCAGATCGTCTCCTCGATCACGGCGTCGCTCCGCTTCGACGGCGCCCTCAACGTCGACCTCACCGAGTTCCAAACCAACCTCGTGCCCT
>JADLIF010002829.1:0-14995 GCA_016648015.1 Steinernema khuongi | reverse complement strand
ATGAAGGAGAACATCACGCTGCCGGACTACATCCTGGTGGACTTCAAGGCGGACAGCGTGCGCCGGCTCTACCCGCCCGGCATCTGGAACGAGCTCATCGCCACGTTCACCTTCCAGCGCCTCTACGGCTTCTACATCCTGCAGGTCTACGTGCCCGCCTACATCTCCGTCTTCATCTCCTGGGTCTCCTTCTACCTCGGCCCGAGCAACATTCCCTCCAGGACCACGGTCGGCGTCAACTCACTCCTCGCGCTGACCTTCCAGTTCGGCTCCGTCGTCAGCAACCTGCCCAAGACGAGCGACGTCAAGGCCATCGACGTCTGGATCCTCAGCTCCATGGCCTTCATCTTCGCTTCACTTATCGAGCTCGCCGTCGTCGGCTTCATGGTCCGCGACGGCAAGCAGACCGTCATCATGTGAGTCCAAGGAGCAGGGAGATAGTGGGAGTGGTTGGGGGGATCAAAACCTATAAAATTATGACAAGTAGATAACAAGTAGACAAGTAGGGCTTGTTTGAAAGGTCTTTGGACACAGTATTATGTCGCAAAAATTAGCGGCCCGTTTTGTGATCCGTGGTAGAACGGACCAAAATAATACTACCGTAATCCCCCAAAATCCGACCCTCCGCAAACTAACCTTCAGTGATCGTACTGAGGAATTTTATGGCTCTTTGGATAGCCCTTGACGAGGTCGATTTTTCGGTTCCAAAAGATCCAGACAATCCTTTCGAGAGTTCCAAAAAGCAGGGAAATAGAGGGAGTGATTAAGGTGTCAACTGGGTCCAGCAGGGTTCACCTATTCTCTAACTAAAGTGACACCACTCTGTTCCAGGTGCAAATGCTCGTGGCTCTGCATGCGGTGTCCCAACTGGACAGCTACCAAGTTGGATACGGTAGGCCCCTTTGTCCCACTGTGACCACAATGATCTTGATTACAGGCGTCGTCGATCCTGTTCCCGACGTTCTTCGTCATCTTCAACATCTGGTACTGGTTCTTCTTCCTCGGGTCCGTCTCCACCTAAGCCCGAGGAAGCCTCACGTCCATATTTGTACATATTAGTCGCCGAATAAACTAAACCACTTTGCCACTTTGCAGATCAAGTTTAAGGAGGAGTTGAGGTTCAAGAGAAATCGTTGCGAGACCCAGCTTGTCCATTTTTGTCTGTTCCCTTAAACAGTCCCAATCTGCTACCGTTTCCGCCTTCCGGATAGCGTGACCCTAGTCCTCAACGTCAAGGCGCCAAGTGGCATTAGCACCCGTTTAGTCGCACTAGGCACTGCGGAAGTGCGAACGTCCTGTGTGGTGTGAACAAAACGTCGAGTACACACGGGCTAGGGTCGACATATCCGACTCTCTCTTGGATACACAAAAGAAGGAGGCCCAAACAGGTGCTCGACTTGCATGGAAAGTATCCAAAATGCTTTCTCCTGGTGAAGCTAGTGCTCTTCCTATGCTTTCAATAGGGCTTGAAAATATAGTTTTTCTTAACTGCGCTACTTCTAAGATACGGTGAAATAAAATTGCCGAGAAGTTGCACTGGAGCGTGGTTCTAGAAGGAAGACTCGTTGTGCAGTGCACAGAGGGTCATAGGTTCGAGTCCCATAGGGGGCATTGACTTTTTTATTTTTGGTTTGGCATACCCCAATCATTTCGCTCACTCCCACGTGTCGGATATTGAGCAAAATTGGGTGCCTGGACGCCCCGAAAAAAAAAATTAGAGGTCATAGGTTCGATCCTCACAGGAAGCATTGTTTTTTTATTTTTGGAGCCGTTGGTTTCCTCTATCGATAGCTTTAGCAGAAAGAAGACCGGTCACGTTTACGCCATGGAAACGTCAGATTTGTCGGTGTGTTCTTGATGTTTCTGGTCCAAATCTGTTTAAGTAGATCGTTTTGCCTTGTTTGCTCGCTGAAAACTAAACAATGCTGGCTTATCGTGTAGCGCAGCTAGTAGACCGGCTGACTAAATACCACACAGGTAACAGGTTCGATCCCCACAGGAGGAGTTGAGTTTTTTATTTTTGGCCTGGCGTATCCCAATGATATCGCTCACTTCGGTGTTGGATATTGAGAAAAATTTGGTGCTTTGACGTCCGGAAACTGCGAGTTTTTCTTAAAGAAGTTTTCCTTTGGTTGGTTCTTTTTTTGCTTTTTTTACAATATTTTTCTCTTTGACAAAGGTGATCATTCGAAGTTGTAATTTCATCAATAGTTTTTCATTATTTTCGTATTTCTTGTTATGCGGCACGTCTTCTAGACTGTCTGACTACCGCACAGGAGGTCACAGGTTCGATCCACACAGGAGGCATTAGCGTTTTTATTTTTGGAGTGGCACGACGAGCGTAAGTTCTTCCCCACGTAAGTTCTTTATTTTTGTGTTTCGATCCCGATCTCGAGTAGCCACCCACCGTATGACTACCACACGAAGGGTCACAGGTTCGATCCACACAGGAGACATCGCTTTTTTTATTTTTGGTTCCTTGTTGTGATGTTCCGTGTATAGTCATGTATAGTCATATTTATCCCAACCTCAAGTAGCCACGCACCCCTCACAGCAGGGAGGGCCAATGTTTACAATCCCTCTTTTGTCCCTGTCCACACAAGACTACGGTGGGCGGTCTCACCGCTGCTCATCCAATATCAATGACTCCTTATCCACTTGACTCCGCGGCGCAGGACTCCCGCAGCGCGTCTCGGCACGAACTTATGCAAATCCGGTGACCTTCGGGTGGCCGGAAAGTCGCGCGCGGACGTGTTTATGGAGCGCGTTGACGAATTTATTCACCGCCGGGTCAGCGCGCTCGCGTGAACGAACACGGCGGCCGCTTTGATCTCCGCCGTTGCGTAAACATTGTCGCCGTAATCTCGGACCGTAATCAGCAGAAGACGCGCGCGGGCTGTCAGCTGCGCCCTCGCCAGATGGCGTCTCCTTGGCGACTCTTTTGTCTCCACCGTTTGAAAGGCTCCACAGGTCGGCCACAAAAGCCGCCCAGGTCAGCGCCGTATTGTCCGCTCCTTGGCACGTCGTTAATGATCGCCTTTTGTTTGGGAAAACTGCTGTCACGCGAGGGCCTATCGTGGTGGGACTGAGGGTGCCGTTTTGGGGATGTAGGAGGTGGTTCCAGGTTCGTGTCGAGATGTATTTTTGTCAGTTCTCACTGCTGGACATATGGGCTTCTTATGTTTCGGAGTTTGAACCGTGTTGAGAGTTTTGTGGGTCGCCTGACAAAAAATGTCCGTGGTTTTCTACGGGTTAAGAGGGTTCCAGAGCTAATGTTTTCAGAGTGTTTTATTGCATATTTTTTCAAAGCCATATTTTTTCAAGATCCGTGTATTTTTGTTGTTCCTAGTGATCGCCATATGAGCTTACTATGTTTTGTGCTTCCTGTTTGATCCGTGTTGCAAAAACTCTGGCGGGAGATTTGTGGGTCGCCGAACACGAAATGTCCTTGGTTTTTATGATTCCCATTTTTGGCGCTGCTGGGTCCGTCTTAAGTTGGAAAATATCAGGAGAGGAGGTTCCATATCACCGATCTCATCCGATCTTCCAAGACATAGGGGTTCCAGAGCTAATGTTCCAAGAGCTCGGGGGTTTTTGGACGGTAATACAAGACATAAAAAAGTTGTTCACTTGAAAATTATATTTTTGAAAGTCAAGCTAGGTTCCAAAGTCAGGGACTTTGGAACCTAACTTACTGCGCTATATCTGCGTTCGTCGCATGCCCTGGGAATGCCCTACCTTCAAGCTTAAGTTGGGAAACATCTTCCAAGACATAGAAGAATTCTAGAGCTAATGTTTAAGAGTGTTTTAATGCATATGTTTTCAATTCAATTCAATAGAAGGTCGTTCCAAGTCCGTGTATTTTTGTAAATTCGTTGTATTGACATATGGGCTTCTTATGTTTTGTGTTTCCTGTTTCGGAGTTTCAACCGTGTTGTAAAAACTCTGGCGGGAGATATGTGGATCGCCGAACACGAAACGTCCTTGGTTTTCTACGCTTCTCATTTTTGGCGATGATATCTTCTATTTAAGTTAGAAAACATCACGAGAGGAGGTTCCATATCATCCGATCTTCCAAGACTTGGGAAAGTTCCATAACTAATGTTCCAAGAGTTCTTTGGTGTATATTTCTGGGGTTTTCTTGAACTTCCACAACAGTACTACAGGACGGGAAAAAGTTGTCCACTTTAAAATTCAATTTTTGCAATTTTTGGGAGGGTTCTACAGCTCCCATCGTACAGCTTCCACATCTCATCCGATCTTCCAAGACCTAGGAGGGTTTAAGAGTTGGTGACGTGCGGGATCGCCGCCACTTGGCCATCTGGACAGTGCGCCAAAGCAAGGGTGTTTCCCTTCTTACATCGAAATGCTCTGCACGACAGCTTGTCAAACACGAAGGTCGATGCTATCTGAGCCTAATTGCCGCCGTTCACCTCCAAAGCGTTGTCTCCCCAACGGAGGGTCCTTCACAGTTGGGCAGGCGCGGAACGCACTTCGCCTGTTTGAGGAAGGGATTACCCGGCCGCACCGGAGACCACCAACTGCTACTATTGACACTGCGCGCGTCTTCTGGTCATTCTGGAAGAAGTCGTCATTTATTTATCTGCTCGGCCTTCGCGAGAACCTACTCGCTCGCCATATCGCTTTGTGCTCCGCGAGTTCATCCTCTTCGCCCGTCGTGGGGATGGAGTCCCTTATGTGAGAAGGCGACCGTTGGGAAGATGTTCGCTTGGGTGTTGTGGACTGGTTTTGGGTAAATGGTAGTAGGCCTAGCAATTCTAATCCATGGGGTATTGCCATTGTCTCTATTAGGGTTTTTTTGGTAAAGTTAGTTGGCCAGAGAGGCCAGAAGAAGGGCATACAAAGCCTGATCACGTGTATCTAAATTAGCTTGAACGGAACACTCTGTGCTGGACGAAACCGAACTTCCAGCTGTAGCTTGTTCCACAAGGTGTTCCATAAATCCTTAACATTGATTTTTGCATTACTGAGCAGGAAGATACGACAAAAGGAAGCTGTCCAGGAACACTTTTCAAACGTTCTCCTAATCTATTTAGCCGTGTTCCATACTTCTCGATCCCAGCGAGTCTTCTGTGCTTTACAGTATTCTACGTTTCAGTTTGCCAGATTCATCATTGAATTTTTGAATATAAGTGTCTACTCGTCTTCTGCTCATGTAACCAGGCATGTCTCAAGTAGATACGACCTAGCTCCACCTAATTTTCTATGAAAAGCACTCTGTTGAAGAGCTTCTTGACCATAATTACCCAAAGTCACTGATTTTTGGACTCCAGTCCTTTTTCCTTTTACATTTTGTGGCTCCCTTGTCTTTAGCTCCTTGCACAAGCTATCGCTATATCGCTTTGTGCTTCGCGAGTGCATCCTCCGTCGAGGGGATAGAGTCCCTTTAGTGTGGCGAACGTAAGAAGGCGACCCGTTAGGGCGATGTTAGCTTCGGTATTGTGGACTGGTTTTGGATCAACTAGGATGGTAGATGGCCTAGAAGTTTCGCCATCGGGTACGGCTTGGACCGCTTGGCTTCACGGAAATGGTCAGAGAGGCTTGAGACTATCAAAACTGCCCCAGTATCTAGAAACGGTCCATAAGAGATCTACGGGATTCATCAGTTAATTTTTGCATAGCATAGTATCTTTCAAACCTGCTCATGTTAGCAAGCATGTTCCAGTAGATGTGATCTCGCTCTGCCGGACTATTGAAGAGCCTCTCGCCCATAATCATTGGGTGCCCATAGTCATTGACGTTTTTCTCCCGTTGTATTTTGTGGTTTAGGGAGATCTTTGCTTGGATATTATTGGATACTGTGGAGTGCTTTTGTCGACGAATGTGAGAAGGAGACCTTCTGGATGTTGTGGACTGTTTGGGGTGAATTGGGATGGTAGTTCGCCCAGGAGTTTCGGCATTGGATTTTTGATGCCCGCATTCGTTTCCTTCAAATCCTTCAACAAAGCTTCCAGCTGTAACTTGATAAACAGGATGTTCCATAAGTCCTTAATACTGATTTTTGCGCGGGAGAATATGACAAAAGGAAGCTGTCCAGGAACACATACTCTATTCAGCTGTGATCTAAACTTCTCTATCCTATAATGCGAGTTGTTTGATCTTCTGTGCTTTAGAGTGTCTTTTACGTATGAAAATTCCAGGCTCATCATTGAATTTTTGAACAGGTGGCAGCCGGCTCATCTTCTGCTTATGTAACAAAGCATGACTCAAGTAGATATGATCTCCTCCACCTGACTATCTATGAAAAGCACTTTATCGAAAAGCTTTTTGCTCATGATCATTGGGTACCCAAACTCACTGATGTTTGGTCTCCACCTCTTCATCCTTTTGTATCTTGTGGCTCCCTTGTCTTTAGATCCTTGCAAAAGCCGTCCGGAAGTCCTCCTTCAACTCTAAGGCTTGTCCACACTGTTATGTAAACATAAGACGTTAGGTCATCTCGGCCATCCTAAGCTCTCCCAGAGTGACCCTCCTCACCTTATTAGCAGGATAGTCCTCACCGCTCCTTCAGCCCCGTCACCACGGCCACAAGCCGCGATCTCCACGCGCATGTGTTCGCCTCCTGGTCGCACCTCGGCCACTCGCCCGCAGAATCCGGCGGCGCACCCTTGGCCTTTGGTAATCTGTTGCGCCGAAAGCGTCGCGTGCGGGATTAGCGCGGTGCTTGGCGATGCTCAAAGCCTCGTCCGCTTTTGTCTCCGCGGTCGAGCACGGGTGCGCGCAATGTGTCCGCTTCCGAGGACGGTGTGGCAGATTGTTTTCGAGTGCCCGGAACCTTTGGAATTCGTGCGGCCTCCTACTGTCGTGCTCTCTGCATGCCAGGCCCAATTTTAGCTGTAGGAAGTGGTGACTTGTTTCACCATTATTTTCCCACTGTCTTCCCCTTCTTGATCGCGCCGATTACAGTTCTGAAATGGGCTGGCGAATTGTGATGAACGCCAGGAATTTTTGCCGCATTGTTGTTCAGCCTTATTGTCCTTCCTTCTTCTTCCTCGCCGACTACTGCTGGAATATGACAAACGTCAAGAACGACACGATCTGACAAGGAACCTTGAACCGATTCCCAGAGGTGGATCGTTCTCAGCGGGTTCTTTAGCAAACCTTTAAATTTCTCAGAATTTCCAGGATTTTTGCTGTTGTGCTGGGCACCAAGAATAAGTCAAACAACCTGGAATCTTACTTTAAGAGGGGGGGGGGGGGTTACTTTAATATTCTTACCCACCCCTCTCTGGGTTCAAAATTAGGCACAAATCTTTCAGAATTTCCAAAATTTTTGGAGCCGATAGAGTCCGACCTCTTTCGGACTTGCTTTGCACTTGAAATTGTGGGATCCATATCTTGAACTCATCCTTCCGATTTGAGTCAAACAACTTGGAATTTATGGGGCGTCTTACTTTGGTTTTCTTTCCAAGCCCTAGTACGTTGAATTCAAAACTGTGAGCACTTCCGTGGACGGTGTGACAGGTTGTTTTCAAGTGCCCAGAACCTTCAGAACTTGTGCGGCGTCGTGCTTACTTTCCGAACCCTCGAAAAATACTGTTCACAATTTTTGGAGACTACGGCGTACACCACTGTTGTCTTTCCTTCTTCCTCCTCGCCGATTATAGCTTGCTGGATTGTGATGAACGCCAAGAAGGACGCGATCTGACAAGGAACCTTGAACCGATTCCCAGAGGTGGATCCTCAGGCTTCTTCTCCGTTCCCAAGGCTCTTTGGCAAAGCTTTCAAAATGGCAGAATTTCAAGGATTTTTGGTGTCACCTCAATTTGGCGCTTTAATTCATCAGTCGGTTAAATATCTTGGAATTTTTGTAGCTTTAAGTGGACTTCAATGCCTACTTGCAAGCTATGAGTCGATGGTCGGGTTTTTCTGTTTTAATCTGAATTTTTGTAGATAGTCATTGAATGTCTAAGTGTGACGAACGGTCAAGTGACGAGGGAGTCGCTCGAGTTGGTAATTGATAACCTTAAATTGGCGGATCCAAGAGTCCGAAACGTCCCCTAGTACCGTAGTGGGAAGATATCCCTAGGGTTGCAGCACATGGAACGTGCCACAAATGGTGATATGGCAGCACTCACGGAACTGAAATACTTATCGTTTTACTCGAAAATGGTTATCTGGAATTTTTGCCATTTTTTTCGCTTCTCCCCGCTCACATGAAGTACTTGGATAATACTCGGTCAAACTGGGTCACTGCCTTAAATGTCATTCTTTGGGGGGGGGCCTTACTTTGGTATTCATTCACACCCCTAGAATTCTGGGTTCAAAATTAGACGCGAATTTCCAAAATTTTTGGAGGAGATCCAGTAGAACGAAAGTGAGACCTCATTCGGACTTGCATTTTTTACCCATCTTCACTCCTCTCCGGTTTTTGTGAGCCGAGAGTGAGGCCTCTCAATGTGGCGCTTTAATTAGTCGGTTGAATGTTTAAAAATAGTTTAATTTTTGTGGTTAGGCTAAACTGGGATCACTGCTTTACATGTACCGTTTTTTCAAGCTGGAATTCCCGGCCCCTATGGTGATATGGCATCACTCAGGGAAGTCAAATACTTGGTTATCTTAAATTTTTGTCTTCGGATATGAATTCCACAAATGGTCAGGCAACTAATTCTCGTCCAAACTGGGATCACTGCTTGAAAAGTCAATCTTGGGGTTGGGTTGCTTGGGTCACGCAACTAATAGGGCATCTTACTTTGGAATTTTTCCCGAACCCCCGGAACTTTCGGTTCAAGATTGTGTCCGCTTCCGCGAACGGTGGGTCGGATTGTTTTCAAGCGGCCAGAACCTTTAGAACTTGTAAAGCGCCGTCCTTACTGTCCGCATGCTCGAAAAAATTTTTGCTGCTTTGTTCGTGAGTCGAGAGTGAGGCTTCACAATGTGGCGCTTTAATTATGTTTGTTGAATGTTTAAAAAATAGTTTAATTTTTGTAATTGGGGCAAAATGAGATCACTGCCTTACATGTGACGTTTTTTAAGCTGGAATTCCCGGCCTCATGCCACCACCTTCTTCTCTTTCCTCCGCTCTCGGGAACAGTGCGCGCGCTATGTTTTCCTTCCACGGGGATGACTGAGTGTTGTGGCTCCGTGGCGCCAGCGGAAGGAGCGCCCGGCGGCATATGTTTAATTATGATTCGACTGTCACTTCGCGTTAGGCCTCGTTCCGGCGGGCGGAGATCGTCTTCGCAGCCAAGGTCGTCGGCCATTGAGGCGAGAAGGCGAGGACCGTTCTTCTGAGGTCGTTCGCGCTCGCGCCAATGGAGCCTAATCTCTCAAGTGGGAAAGGTCGCTTCCGATCGCTCGCCATATCCTTTTTGTGGCGTTTTTGGAGATGAGCCCAGTTTGAGTGGTTTTGCATCTTCTTCTGGAGCTCTTAACTTACGGTAGCTTTTTTATCCAAATGGATGGCTCCTTCTTTGACTATCGGAAGCAACTACATAAACTCTCTTAAGAGGCAACCATTAGAACATGCCGATTTGGTATTTTATGGGTTACGGTAGCCTCTAGGACCCTTCATGATGACTTTATTTTTGTAGTTGACACTACTAACCACATTTTTGAGCGTAGCTGCCCTGTTCTGGGTCTATCTCTCACAGGGATTACTGTAGCTTGCCCTGACACGTATCATCCTCAAGCCTGTTTGCGCATCTGACCACTCGAGTTCACACGCTCCTTCTCAGTATCACTTTTGACACGGGAAGTGACAGGACTCGTGGCTCGTCGCACTCCAACGCGCTAAGAGAGACGGAGAGGGGCCAATGGCACTTGAAACCGTGCCCGACGCCATGTTCGGGCGCGAAGTGGCGAAACGCCCTCCCCTCTGTGGACCTTCTTGTCAGGCCATCCTGCTCCAGAACGCCATCCCAGCAGGGCTTCTTCTCTTTGCATAGTCCAGATCTAGGGACCGCATTCCTGTCCATTTTTGTGCTTGACGTGGAACATGTCCTATTGAGGGTTGTGTGCCACGATAGGAATATTGTTTTTTATTGTTTGTCTCCTTCAAGTTTTTTCCGTAAATCTACTAGATTACTTCGGCAAACCTATTTTTTGCAGCGCAGGGCCCTGTCCAAGTGTGCTCAAGTGTCCATTAATTTTTTCTTAGGTGTTCTTCTTCGCCATTTTTCGATTTTTGTGGCTTCGTGAATCAGCGTTAGGCTTAGCAGTATTCCTTGCTTAGCGTTATTTTGTTTGTCTTCGATATTTGAACTTCTCTCCGTTGTTCTCTGATTTTATCTGCACTGTCCATTCATTCAAATATTGTCACTTGGAAGATCTTGAGACTTATCCTGAATCGCTTAAGTTTTTGTCTCCAACAGGTTTTCCTTTAGGTCTACTTATCGTGTCACTACAGAAGTGGTAGGAGCACTGTCAGTCCACAGTAGCAAACCGATCGGCGCTCAAGTGTTTTCCATTACTTTCATTTTTGCATAATCAGCACAGAATCCATTAGTTTTTTTCTTAGAGGTTTTTCTTCGTCATATTTCAATTTTTTTAGTTAGTTGTCGACTACCTTAAGCGTACAATTAATCCTTACTTAGCGTTATTTTTCCAATTTTTCTCCATTGTTCTCTGATTTTATTTGCATTGTTCATTCGAGCATTGTCACTTGGGGGGGAGGCATATCGTGCACTACAGAAGCAGTAGGAGCACTGTCAGTCCACAGTAGCAAGACGATCGACGCTCAAGTGTTTTCCATTAGTTTTATTTTTATTGTTAGCGTATAGCCGTTGACTCAAGAAATAAAATCTAATTTATTTTTGGTGGATTCTCCTGTAGACTCATAAAATGCCAGGAACGAAACACTAGGAACACTATGCCATCTCTCTAGGCTTCAAGCAGTCCACAACTCATCTCCTCCATCACCTGGCTCTTCCCAGCACAGTGGCGCTCTCTAATGGCCGGTTAGCCCAACTCGCTAATTGGTGATTAGCGGTGGATCGATTATTCAAATCGGCGCGCGGAGAACATTTCCGGCGTCCATTGAGTGCGCGGAATATGTGCAAACAAAGCGCGGCTAATTACCCAGGTCCTCGCGAACAAAGGCTTAAACGGTGCGGACAAGCGGCGATCGAAGGCGCGCGGCGGCGGCGACGAAGGGATGCGCCGACCCTAAACTGATCAGGCGGAAAATCGCGCTTTCAGATTGCCTCATCTTACGATCGGGTCAGTGGAGCGGCCGTCAATCAAATTTGGAGTTAAAAACTGATCGACGCGGGGTGAAGAGGTGTTGATTTAGGACAGCCACAAGGAGGCGGGAAGGCTTTGGGAAGGATCTGAGTGTGAGGATGGTCGAGATTTTTGATGCTAACCAATGCCCTGGCAAGCTCCTAGGGTCACACGATCCATCCTAGTGCCAATTTTTGAAGGAACGTGTTTCTCTTGCATCCTGACTGCTTAGGAAAACGTTTAGGCAATGAAATCCAAAGTATTCCCTTCTTTGGTTAACTTACATGGAGCCGAGGAGCAAAGAGTTAGCTCGAACTCTTTGACCTTGAAATTCAAAAGCGTTCAGATCACATATTTTTGTCCTGCTTTCGTAAGATCCTTTGGAACCCTGTGAACATGAACCTAGATTTTAAAACACTTGTGCCCACCGGATAGGCAATGCAGTTTTGGAACTCATTCAGTTGAAGGTGGACAACATTGGTAAGTATATGCTTTCCCTGTGGGACCACATTTAGCACATCTAAGGAGGGCCATTTTTTCTCCATTTTTTAGTTCTTAGCGCTCAGGACCCTTCCTCTACCCAAACAGGGCACCTTGTTTCAACGTTTAGTCTCCGTTCCTTCGACCTTCGCGAGATTCTTTGGAACCCTGCTGACAGTGAACGTGAACCTAGATTATAAATCACTGTTGACTTCTCGATAGGCGTTGTAGCGTTGAATTTTATTCGTAGAAACCTTCTGTTAAATGTGGACAGTAGTTGCTTTCCCTATCAAACCGTATGTAGCACATCTAAGGACGGCAGGGTACACTCTTTAATAGCATCTACTTGTGTAGGTTGTATGTGGTAAAGGATTCAAAGCATCTAATCTAAGAAGGGGTATTTTTGAACGACGAGCGCGTTCCCTGTGGGACCAGATTTAACACATCTAAGGAGGGCCCTTTTTTCTCCTTTTTTGGTACTTGGCGCTCAATGCTCTACACGCCTTCCCCCACACAAACAGGGCACCATAGCCGGTAGTCCCCCATCGACCGGAACGTCGCCTTAATTTACGACTTCCGCCGTAACTGACTCCCGCTTGCGCAACTCTGTTTGAACAATTTGTTTATCTGGGCCGGAGTTGTGCAACGCTGACCCTCGGCGCGGGACCGCACCTGCCTCCGCCGGACGATCGCTGATCCCATTATTTCCTAATTAATTAAGCGCGCTAATAAGACGTTCCAGACGATAGGCGCTCCGGGCGCGGTGACCGGAAGCCGATCGCCTGTCGCCAAACTCTTCGCGCAATCGCGGCCACACGCTCTCGCTCGCCGCTGTAATCGGGCGTCGCCGCGTAACCGCTGATAGGTATCGCCCCGGCACTCGGCCGGTGATCCCGCGCTGACAGATCTTCCGCGCCCTGTCACTCGTCTTCTTGACCACTGCTCGTCCTGGTCATGGAGCGCCAGTTTCGTTCCTTTTGTGGTGGTTTTCTTCGGAGATTTTGGGACGTGGGAGAGGTTGGGTTACGGTAGCCATGGCCAGATCTTTTTTCCCAAGACGACATGGAAAAAGGTAAAAATTTTTGCATTTTGCATTTGCGAAGTTTGTTTGTTTTCGGTTACGGGAACGATCGTCAAATTTTTGGGTAAAGATACGTGGTAGGGTGTACGAGGTTACGACCAAGTAGGGAATCGGCTGTCAGGGCTTTATATTTAGCCAGTCGTCTTAGCTGTAAAGGCTCTGAACTGGGCAAGCGAATGGTGGAAGGTAAACATTGGTTTCTGAACGACACAATTCCGTCACCTTACAGTGTAGAAAATCCATTGATATCTCCTCCAAGACGATTTGCCTGTTTAGCAGTAAATTAGGGATACTTTTGGACATTTATGTGCCGTGTACAAAAGTTTCTATAAAAATTTCGAACGATTTCCTTCTACCCTCGCTCTAAAAGGTTCACATTCTCCTTTATTGTGCACCATTCCATGACCAAATGTCCGGCACAGATCCTATTAACGCGTAGGTTTTACAAGGTTTTGCTTACGGTAATCGTTGTCCTTGTTTACTACTCTGTTCAAAGACCAGAGATCACGCTTTGATCTCCACAGTCGACCCAATTTTTGACTGAAGACTGGGGAGGACCAAACAGCGTATCGGCCAAGTAGGGTATCACTAGATTCTCAAGGCTTTAAGTTTGTCCAGTCATCTTAATGTTAGCTGTAAAGGCTTTGAACTGGACAAGCAAATGGTGGAGTTAGGTTCAGATTCTATTCACACGTATTTTTGGTTGTTGGTTGAAGAAGGGCAAAAGGTTTTTCATACGGTAGTCGTTGTCACCTTTTTTCACTTCTTTGAGACGATCAAGCTCTGGATTTCCACAGTCGTTGACCTACTCGATGTAAGTAGACCCAACTGTCTTTAGAGCTCTTAACTTTTTTTGACATATTTTTTACTGGTCACATGCAGAGCCATTACCGCAGTTTTTCCTCAGAAAGCATTTGACCCTCTTTGACTTTCCCGTCTTTTGAAGTAGCATGGATTCTCGTCGTTTTAACTTGAACCCATCTGGCAATCTTCCAATTAAGGTCAACGGTCCTTAAGCGAATTTTTGTTTTTAAATTTTTTATTACATACTTTAGTTCGTGTATTTTTTACTGCGATAGTTTTGTCCCTTTTGCTCCCGCTCCAGAGGTGAACGCCGGTTTAATTTTTGCAGGTAATGTCCTCTTTCATCTGGATGCAATGGTAGCAGTGGTACCAGTCCTATCCAAGGTGTCTCTAAAGAATCTTTCCTATGCAGATACAGTAAATCGACAAATTCGATGAAGCCTGACTGGCTCGAAGTCCTATTTTTCACTTTTTCTATCAGATTTTAATTCTTTATTTATATCAGCGTTATCTACAACTTTAACATATTTTTGCAAATGGTTTGCGACATTATAGTGTAACAGATATGATTCCCATGTGCCAGATCTTTGCCTCGTTATGCTCGGACCAGCTTCGCAAGTTGAGGAATGAACATTAACATTTATTCCGACTCATAGTTATTACAACTAGCGGATCCCAAATTCCAACCACCGATCAAGATCGACTCTTCTTGCCTTGGACTGCCATGCGTTCGTCTTCAGTTTTTTCGTGATGTCGTCGTCTTCTCCATTCTACAATGGCTTTCGACCATCTTTTCTTCTGTTTGAGGAATGAAAGAGATTCAAATTTGCATTCTGTATTTTTGCGTGCAGTATCAACTAAGCAGTTCTCTTAATTGGATACTGTAGGTTCTTGTGACTATGATTAGTGATAGTTCCCTCAATCTAGGTAGTACCTCGGGCTGATTTCAACCCCCAGATTCTCGCACTCAATGGTTCTAGAAGTAGCTCTCTTCCCTCCTTGAGTGACCTCAGCCGGCCGCGAGTCCATCGACCACCGTGGAGCGGAAACAACGAAACAATTAGTCCCCCGACGATCTCGGCGTAATTAGAGGCAAGGTGGCTCCCAATTGCCGTTACGCAAGGTGTCCGCGCATCCTTGAACTTCTTCGCCTGGCGCCCGTCTTGTCTCGGTGCTTGGAATTCGTTCCCTGCTGCTCTTCTTTGGTGTTAAAAGGTTCGGAATCAAATTTGTGGGTGCCATTTTTATCGTTTTTCAATTACTCTTATATTTTTGTATTTATTGCTGTGACTTCCGAATGACGCTTGGAATTCACTCCTGATGCTCTTGGTTCTTCTCTGGTGTTAAAACTTTTAAAATGGAATTTGTGGGCGCCACTTTTTATCGCGCTTATCGATCTATTTGTATAAGTTTTCTTTTATATATTTTTGAGCTGTGTACCGTTCC
>JADLIF010002828.1:0-15770 GCA_016648015.1 Steinernema khuongi | reverse complement strand
CAGAAGCGATAGAAATTCATCGCAGAATCAGCAGTTTTCCCGGCGCCACCAGATTCCGCCAAATTTTCGCGTCGAGACCTTTGACGTGCCAAAAAAGTAGGAAATTAAACTGGCATCCGACTATAGCTCAGAAGCATTTGTTTTAATTGCATATATGCACCTAAATCCGCTCCATTTGACGTTCTAAACCGCACAAAATGGATTCAGTTCCGAACGTCTTTATCGAGCGCGTCACGAGCATTCTCTCCGACAAGAGCCTGGGCGTTCTGCGAGGAGGTGAGGCGACTCTAGGTCGGTGGGCCTCCGCGCATCCTACCTACACAACGCTGCAGTTGGAGATCAGTTTTCACGATGGCAAGAGGTACTTCTGTTGCTACACTTCAGAAGGATACCTAGACATCAAGGACGTCATATATTTGTGGAATTACGCTACTTGTCACTTTGAAGGAGTTAGCTTTCTTTCATCGCCCGGGACACTGTTCCACCAAATGAGCGACAATCACTTTGACGCGTTCAAGAAGATGATCGCGAGGCAACGCCGTCGTATTGGACTGTTCGGTGTGAAAAACCACACTGAAGGCTTAATGGATGAGGTTGCGGCCATTCTGAAAGTGTGTGGAGGAGTGGAGCAATTATGCATTGGCCGAGACATGGCTCCTATCGCGCCGCTCGTAAAGAAGCTCATTTCAGATGGCGGAGTATCTGACCTTAGGTTGTATCAGAAATCCTTCCCCGACTGGCTGGTTCCAACGTTGACTACGCAAGTCCAGGCCGGAATCTTGAAGTACATTTGGCTAAACGTTGTTGAATACGAGATCGAGCTCTATGAACACCTCACTCGCATGGCGGTGAATCACATTCGTAAGCAGGAGTACGAGTACTACACCCTCTCACACCCGGAAAAGCATGCCCACCTCCTTTTTCCAATGAAATCAGCGCTGAACTATGTTTCATCAATGTCGACCACTCATGGACAAGGCTCACTCCTCTCTCATCCAAAGAAGCGGACTGAGGTCATATGCACAGAAAGTGACTTCCATTTCAGCTACGAGTGGCGGCACCACTGATTATTGAGAAGGATTGTAAGGATTATTGAGAATTTGTTTTCGTGCCAGCTTTGATGAGAAGACCACAAATAAAAATTGCGATGAGCTAAGGGTGCGAGAGGTCCCGGGATCAATCCCCGGCTCACTAGGGAACACTCCCCCATAGATCTCTTCAAATAGTTTTCGTCAATATGTACATCTTCTTCGCCCGCTTCAAGAAGAGCTGACGTATGTTTCACCGAAGCGTACCATGGACAAGGCTCACTCTACTCTCATCCAAAGAAGCGGACTGAGGTCATATGCACAAGTAATGCCCTCTATTTCAGCTACAAATGGCGGCACCACTGATTATTGAGAAGGATTGTAATGATTATGTATTGAGACTTTGTTTTCGTGCCAGCTTTGATAAGAAGACCAGAAATAAAAATTGAGATGAGCTAAGGGTGCGAGAGGTCCCGGGATCAATCCCCGGCTTACTAAGGAACATCAGAGATCCTCAGAGATCTCTTCGAATCGGGATCTGCCTCATGAATTGGGGAAGTGTTTTACGACTCTGCGTGAAGAAGGTGATAAAATGTGGTACCTTGCATTTGCGTTTCAGCAAAGGCAGGTAAGTGATATCACTGGGGAAAGGAGGCACTTTTATGTGATAGTTATCACTTCTGCATCATTTGTGTCGCCCAACGATGAGCACAGATCCATCGAGATGATAACTCAAACCTATCCTGAGGCTCGAATAGAGTGAATCGGCGAGCTTATCATCTTCTATGTTTTGTGCCCGGGTGGTTTATTAGTTCTTACGCCAGCGAATGACGTGAGCACAAAACACATGGCATTTCTCAAGAACAGTCAGCCCGTGGCGCTTGCAAACGATCTTATTTTGTGAATGTCAATGTGTCATGTGTCGATCGCCGTCATAGAATCTGGAAATGTGGAGGCCTAGTCACGAATGTTTAGATTTTCACGATTTGAAAGGCGCATATGAAATGGAAACATTTTGAGCCCTCTTCTGCTCATGAATATTGCCTCTTGGACTTCGAAACTAAGAGGAGCGGCGATCCAGCATAATGGCCTGCCCCAAAATATAAAAACCCAATATGGTATGATATGGTATGCAAGGACATTTATTTCACCAAGATTGATCCAACACGATGGACTGCCCCAAAACATGGGTAAGATGGGATCCACAGGGTGACATATGCAGGTGTAATACAATATCGTAGTAGTGCTCAAGTGGCACCAAAACACCTCGCAGCATCACTACCTTCTGCACTTGGCGTAGGCTTACTACCAGTCCTTATGTTTGCCAAAATGAATAAGAGAAGAAATGATCCAACACGATGGACTGCCCCAGGGCAAGTTGGGATCCAATGGGTTAGCTAGGTGGGATAATCTCATGGTACTATTTAAGTGACACCACAAGCCACTGGTCGAAGGAATACGACCTAAGAATACCACGGTTGAACGTATTAAGAAGGACATTTATTTCACCAAAATTATACAGACATGACTTCTCCAAACCTCCTCACACTAGTTGGAGAGTGACAGAGTCTTCAAACGACCAGCTTGGCCACCGAGGACGCATCGAAGACCTCCTTCTCCTTCTCGAAGGTCGGGTTGGCGACGGTGAGGTTCGCCTCCAGGTGGGACTTCTCCTTCTTGGCGGCGCAACGTTTGCCCAGCTTACACTTGATGGGGCACTTGTCGATGACGGCGTTCAGCGGGCACTTCTCCAGAACCTTCTCGATCGGCTCGCGGATCTGGTCGCAAATCTTCTCACAGCGGGGCAACATCTCGACAGGAAGACAAAGAGCGGACTCTGGTGGATAAGGAGGGGCTGCGGGGATTTATAGAGCGTAGCTAAGGAAAAACGGGTTTATGACGTGATTATCCGCTGACTCAGCGGCCAAACGAGTTTATTATAAAACCACACGCACAATCACAACTCGCTGTCGACTTCCGAAGCCATCTTTAGAGCCTTGAACGTGGCGATGAGCTGGTCGATCTCCTTCACGAGCGTTGCGTTCCTCTGGGACATATGCTGGGCCGCCTCGAGGTCCTCCTCAGGGGGGTGCACGGGGGCAAGAAGGTCGGTCATGCAGCGGATGTACGCGTCCGAGATCGCCTTCTTCTCGTTCATGCGGTTCCAAACGCTTCTGGAAACAGGTTACGGTCACAAATCCTATCCTCGAGGGGAGCCAGACGACCAGAGAACATCTACTTGCAGTTTACCCTCAGATTGACCTAGGTGTCGGTTCTTGTATTGGCTACTTAAGCCATCAAAATTCGGTCCTGTCGAAGTAGGTGCCCTCTGATCGTCTGAATCTCAATCTGAACACCTCTCGCAGGCAGCCAATGTTAATGAAGTAGGCTCGATGGCCTAGATCGTCCAGCCCACTCACCTCATCTGTTCCGGGATCCCTTTGTTCTCGTCGAACTCAGCGAAGGGGGGCTCAACGCGGCGCTCACAAGACTTCGTGCGGTCAGCGGAGAAACTTTGCGACATAGCCACGGGGGTGATATCCAAGAAGCAGGGTGCATTGGGGTTGATTCCCAGGGTGTCGAAGTAGGGGCGTCGCTGTTGGACAAAACTCTAAAGGGGGAAGATCAAATAAGGTCGTTAGAAGGGGGACAAGAGACTTACCGTATCCTCAGACAACATGGAGAGTTTGTCGAAAGGGGTATTCGGTTGCGGAACGTACGGCTTGTCGAGGACTGGAGTCGACGTCTTCAGCGGACTGTTCTCTGAACACAGCGGTTTGAGATCGACAATTCAAGGGGGTGGAGGGATATTAAGCAGCGAAACAGAGCGAGAGTAAATTAAACCGTGGAAGACTCACCGAAAAGACGACGACGCATTTCGACACGGCCTTCACCTCTGAAGAACATCACGATTACGCGCCTCGAACTACTCAAACGTACCTCGCCAGCTTCGGGGTTTCGCCATAGTCCGAGCTGAAGCTGAAAGAATCCGCACTCATTTGACCGGTTTGGAAGCCACTTGACGAGCAAATGACCCGAGCAAAGGGTCGTTGCTCGCTTTTCGGTCTCGATTCATGTCTCGCAGACTAGACAGTCCAAGTAGACACTGCAAGAAGCTTTGACCGTCTGGAAATGGATCCGATCCATTATGGGTCATTTAGGACTCCTAAGTGGCTCCGGCTGCGCCGCTGGAAATGGCTACGCCGCTGGAAAAATCGAAATATTAGAACGGTGACGACGACGGCTCGCGATCAAATCCGCTGACACTTTGCTAAAACGAGCTAACACTGTCCAAGTACCACCCTAGAAGTGTTTGGTGTAACCAAGCCGAATCCAAAGGCTTTTTTTTGAGATTTACGATTTGATCAATCTTTACGATCAATGCTCTATATACCCTGATAGGTTTGTCTTCAAGGCTTCGAAGATAGGATGTTCTTCGACTTAAAGGACTCTGATCGATGGACTTTGCTGAACCTTGTTCTATTCAGCAGCTTCAAACAGAAGTCTTTACGTCTTCCTTGTGGGTGTCTGTTGGAAAAGAAGAAAATGGTGGTGGTACTGTGGGCGTAGATTTCGGTTTCTTATGACGACATTCAACCTTTAACGCCTTGTTTAACGTGCTGATCATCCAATCAAGAGTGAGCTATGAGCCGCGTAGAGGCGATAAAGTTCACGACGGCCGCTCCTGTCCCTTATCTATTGAGCCAATTTGAAGAAAGTGTGAGAATGTCGGTAGTGTGAACACTGAGGATCCCACAGCGATTCGACACTTCAGATTAGATGGAAACTGAACGCGCGGACTTATTTTGTTCCAGGACGACCGGGCCGTGAGCACACCTAGTGCCCGGAGAAGAAGCTGTTGCCAAGATGGGTTGGAAGGTGCTCGTTAAGACCTTCTTCTGCGCGCTCGTCGTCTTCGCGGTCGGCTTCTACGCCGGTGGCCTGCCGAGGATGGATTTAGGTGCCGAGCCAGCGCTTCTGGAGGACATGAATCAGGAGTTGGGCAACTCAACCGATGATCTCATGGTATGCCAATTGGGATCCTTTGCATCCTTTACAGTTACCCTTATTCAGAGCAAAGGAAACCAGAGCAGCGAAAGCATGCCGTTCATCTTCATCGGTGAGTCGAACGTAGTACCTTCTTGACCAACCCCCTCAGGCGGCTTTCCCAGGTCCGGGACGACTCTGATGAGGGCGATGCTGGATACGCATCCTTCCGTGCGGTGCGGCGCGGAGACGCGCGTCACGCCGCGCATCATGTCCGTCAGGACCAAACTGAGGAATCTGCTGCTGAACAACGAACGAGAGATGGGCCGCCTCGAAGAAGCCGGCATCAACAATGACGTCTTAAACTCGGCGATCGCCGCGTTCATCTCCAAGGTGAGCCTTTTACCTTGACTAGCTACTTCTGACTGCTTCTGGGATCAATGTGGGTCTCGAAAAGATCCTCGAAGAGAAGCCCTGAACGCTCAAATCCTTAATCTAATAATGTGCTTGTCGATAATGCGCTCCTAAAGATCCTCGACTTCAATTGTTGAGGACAAAGACCGCTTTCACAAATTATTTCAGTTTAGGATTGAGAAATTGAGGCTTGGGATACCAAAACTTAAAGATTTAAGTCTGGTGGGAAGCCTTTATTGTACAGCATCCTTTACTCCACGAGGACACAATCTAATATGTAAATATCGGGCATATAAGAACAAATCTTTAAATCTCGAACTGTGGCGATCTCGAACTTTTTAGTTTTGATCCCTTTCTTTAGTCGTTTCTTACCTCGATTTCCGTGAAAGCGACCCCTGAAAAGAGCTCAAATCCGAAATAGAGAAATTAAGGCGTTGTGAGACCAGTAAGCCTCTATTGTACAGCATTCCACAAGGACTAAATCTGCATAGCGGACAGATCAGAATAGATCTTTTAGCCCCGATCAGTCCAAAGGCTACACATTCAGAAGACCGCGTCTTTTCCCCCTTTCTTTAGTCGGCAGAGAGAAGGATCTGAGTTTCAGAATCTCAACTTCCGTGAAATCGGCCCCTAAAGACCCAGTTTCAGGTCATCATGGAACACGGTCCGTCCGCCGAGCGCTACTGCGACAAGGACCCGTTCGTGATGAAGTACGCGGACCACCTTCTAGAACTCTTCCCCGCGAGCAAGTTCGTCCTCATGGTACGCGACGGTCGCGCCTCAGTCCACTCCATGATCACCAGAAGCGTCACCATCACGAACTTCGACTTGAGCGACCCACGACAGTGCCTCAGCAGATGGAACCAGGTGATGTTCGCCATGCACCAGCAGTGTCTCCAGGCAAGTGCTTGGCTCAGCCTCTTGGGTTGACTGCTTGAATTTAGGCAGGCGAAGATAAGTGCCTCATTGTGCACTACGAGCAGCTCGTGCTCCACACGGAGCCCGAGATGAGAAGGGTGCTTGAGTTCCTGGACCTCGAGTGGAACGACAACGTGCTCCATCACGAGGACTTTGTCGGAGAGGAAATTAAACTGTCCAGGTAGGTGGCTTTTTGTATCAAATAGGAAGGAGACGCGGCGTAGGACCAGAGCCGGGACTCTTGAGCCGTGAATTACCAGGTTATGGTCCTATATCGTGGTGAGACCACATCATAGAGTAATAAGGCCTGTTAGGACCATATTTTATCTTTTTTAGCGCCGAAAAAAGCTCGGACCAAGTAGTGAGGCCCGTGAACGAGGACAGTCTCTACAAGTGGACGAACTTCTACAGCGCCGACGTCATTAACGACATGTCTTTGATCGCTCCCATGCTGGCGAAGCTGGGATACGACCCGAATGCCAATCCTCCGAACTACGGAACTCCCGATGACAACCCAACGCTCCAGGCGGAACAATTGATCGAATTGCATTCTTCTGAGTCGCGAGATCTGTAATCCGAATGATCTGAAATTTAAATTCTATGTTGTCCGTATTGTTGACATAGTAAATGAGTTAAAAAGCAAGAAGCCTGTTTGTAAAATGGCACCAGGACACCACCGCAAAAGGCCAAAACCACGAAAGGCGAATACGATCTCGTGTTAAGATTAAGAGTTTAAGATTAAGAGATCTCGTGTATGCCACTCGAAGCCATCTTCAGCCTACTTGAAGATCGGCTCGTGGTTCGTTTTGGGACAAAGTCAGCATCACTGTACGGAACAAATAGCACCGAAACAAATTCAAACTGTTGAAAAAATTCATTCTTATGTGAAGAAGGATATAAGAGGAAATTCTTACCATAGGCAAAAAGATCGGGCTGAGCCGGGGATTGATCCCGGGACCTCTCGCACCCTAAGCGAGAATCATACCACTAGACCACTCAGCCGCGAGGGAACTTCTCACGGGGGGAAGAACCGGTGAAAGTTTCAATTAATCAGGTCAGATGGTCAGTCGCCTAGTAAGATCTTCGAAGAAGCTCTCATGCACGGCTGAGTGGTCTAGTGGTATGATTCTCGCTTAGGGTGCGAGAGGTCCCGGGATCAATCCCCGGCTCAGCCCGACATTTTTGTAAATTTAAAATCTGTTTGTGTACTACATAGAAGAAAAAGGCATAGCCTCCCGTAAAAACCGGTGATCCAACTAGATAAGGTGCAAAAGTTGCATTGGTTAAAGGTGCTAGCTCAGAAGCATTTGTTTTAATTGCATATATGTGCGTTTCGTTCGACCTTCTAAACCGCACAAAATGGATTCCGTTCCGAACGTGTTCATCGAGCGCGTCACGGGCATACTCTTTGACGAGAGCCTGGGCGTTCTGCGAGGAGGTGAGGCGACTCTAGGTCGGTGGGCCTCCGCGCTTCCTACCTACACAAGGCTGTGGTTGGACATTAGTATTCGTGATGGCAAGAAGTACTTTTGCTGCAGCTCTTTAAAAAGATTCTTACGTTTCGAAGACGTCTTATCTTTGTGGAATAACGCGACTTGTCACTTTAAAGCAGTCAGCTTTGTTTCATGGCTCTGTACAGTGTCCCAACCAATGAGCGACAATCACTTCGACGCGTTCAGGAAGATGATCGCGAGGCAACGACGTCGAATTCAATGGTTCACTGTGAGAAGCCACACTGAAGGCTTGATGGATGAGGTTGTGGACATTCTAAAAGTGTGCGGAGGAGTGGAGCAATTGCACATTGACCGGGACATAGCTCCTATCGCGCCGCTCGTAAAGGAGCTCATTTCGGATGGCGGAGTATCTGCCCTTAGGTTGAATCAGAAATCGGTCCCCGACTGGCTGGTTCCAACGTTGGCTACGCAGGTACAGGCCGGAATCCTGAAGTACATTCGGCTAAACGTTGTTGAATACGAGGCCGAGCTCTATGAACACCTCACTCGCATGGCGGTGAATCACATTCTCAAGCAGGAGCACGGGTACTATTTCCTCTTATACCCTAAGAGGTACACCCACCTCCTTCGCCTAATCAAATCAGCGCTGAAGTATGTTTCATCAATGTCGACCATTTATGGACAAGGCTCACTCTACTCTCATCAAAAGAAGCGGACTAAGGTCATATGCACACAAAGTAACTTTAACTCCCATTTCAGCTACGAGTGGCGGCACAAGGATTGTAAGGATTATTGAGAATTTGTTTTCGTGCCAGCTTTGATGAGAAGACCACAAATAAAAATTGCGATGAGCTAAGGGTGCGAGAGGTCCCGGGATCAATCCCCGGCTCACTAGGGAACACTCCCCCATAGATCTCTTCAAATAGTTTTCGTCAGCCCGACTTTTCTAAATTCGGTTTTTCTCAACTCAATTGCAAAATCTAGAGTCCAGGCAAATAAATATCGACTGCAACTCCTGTTCTATCCGCCGGTACCACAGCGCGGCGTCTTCGCTGACGATCGAGAGGCAGATGTGACCGTAGACGCCGTTCGCATACTTGTTGCACTGGGCCGTGAGCGAATCCCGGAAATCGTCGACTGAGCGACCTTGGAGCACGTCGGCTTTGGCGTTGTCGATGATCTTGGCGCATAGCAGGCAGAAGTTGGGCCAGTGAGGTCCTCTGTAGTCAGATCCTCTGTAGCCGTGGGTGAGCGAGGAAGCCAGTAGCGCTATGAGAATCGCCTTCGCCAGCATTCTGGAAGGTTAGAGTTGATTGTAACGGTGAGCCGGAAAGAGTAATGGGAACGAGTCGAGGAATTAGAGTTAAACTCGAGCCATGGCTCGTGCTCGAGCTCGTTTACTCTCAGGGAAACGAGCCCAGTCGAGCTTATTTATAAGTAGCCAAATTAGTATCTGATAGGGTTTCACCGCGTCTGAATTTGTACAACAACGCTCCTGAGCAGAAAAGAGCGCAAAACGGCGGGAAATGGAGACGACTAGTACATTTCTACCGCGCTTTTCAAAAATCGAACAAAAATTGAGCTCATTTAGGCTCGTGCTCGAGCTCGTTTAGATTTTCAGGCAGTTGCCCATCACTGAAATACTAAATGTTACAATTCTCGTTAGAAGACAGCCGAACAGAGAAGAAGGACGCGTGGAGCGGAACGCAAGAATCGGTGGCCCTCCCAGGCACTTCACGCTCGCAGTTTGGGCGATAAGGAAGTCTCGCGATCTGTACTGCGTCTCCGCGATCGATGGTGTCCGCAGATAACGGCTTTGCGGGGAGGTCACTGTCATCTCGTCGGAAACGGTGGTTCTTGGGATCTAGATCAAGTATGTAGTATGCAAGGAGTAAGTGAGCAGAAACTCTGGGCTATGGTATAAACAGTAGGGTTGTTAAATCGAATCCATCGAATCAAATCGAATCGAATTTATTCGGGAAATCGTCGAAACCGAATGTCTCGATTCGTACATTCGAACTTTTTTAGCCTCATAAAATGGACAAAAACAACACAACCAATTTGATTCGAAATTTTCTGGATAGGGGAACTGGATACGTGCCACTTATGGTGTATGACAACCACCTTTATTAAGCGTGACCAGGCCGTCATACCAATTTGGTATCGGACTTTTTTTTGTTTGTTTGTTTGAGTTTTAAAAATAAATGTAAACGCCTTGAGGAACATCTCAAATAACGGTTATAGTATCACATATAAAACACACATGGCCGTATCGTAACCGAAATCGAATGTACATATCAATTATCGAAATGAATACCGTAACGGTTCTTCTGCTCAGTGTCGGCATATCGTCTTGCAACGAGAAAATCAGCGCAGAAGCTGGCTTTCCACGAAGATGGCTGGCGGGGGCGGAGCTTGATGTTCCGTAATGTTGACGACACAATGTATCCTTCCAGCAATGCTGTAGAAACCGGTGATCCAGTTGGAAAATGTTCAAAAGCATTTGTTTTAATTGCATATACATATATGTGCGTTTCATTCGACGTTTTACGAGTGAGTTTTACGTCGACGAGTGACTTCAGCTGCATGGAGGTGATAAGGTACTTCATACGTATTTAGAGAAAACATGGATGATCCGAAAACAGCCAAAAAAAAGTGGTCTAGTGGTATGATTCTCGCTTATGGTGCGAGAGGTCCCGGGATCAATCCCCGGCTCAGCCCGATCTTTTTGGCAGTTTGTTAACTGTTAACTGGTGGTGTCACAGTGAGAAACACGTCACAACACGGACAGAGGAGCAGCGTGAGCAAATAGTTACAAACAAGGATAAGCAGTTATGCAACAGTTTATTTTTACAGAAGAAGTAAAGGCGGTCCTGACTAGTCCTCAGTAAAGCTCATTCTTCATCCACGAGTAGGTGAAACCGTACTCGTTTGTTGTCCACATGACCTTAGTGTGCCCTTCTGGAGTTTCACCAAAGGCCGTTTTTGAAGGAATATACTTCAGCGCTAAGTTGATTGGGCGATGAAGGTGGACATACTTTCCCGGGTGTGCGAGGGTGTACCACTTGTGTTCCTGCTTGAGAATGTGGTTCACCGCCATGCGAATAAGGCTTTTGTAGAGCTCGTAGTTGTCTTCAGCTATTGTTAAGTCAATATCCGTCAGGTTTCCGCACTCTAGCTGTGTAGTTAACGTAGGTATCAGATAGTCGGGGAACGGTTTCCTATACATATAAAACATCTTCTTTAACGCGTCAAAGTGGTTGTCACTCATCGGTTGGAACATAACAAGTAGCGTTATTCCACGAAGATAAGACGTGAAATCAGAGAATATTTCATAGGAGTCGGAGTAGTGCGTTCGACGAACTTTCGTAGATACAACTTTCGAGCATTGGAAATATAGTGCATTCATCTTCACTTTTAGAATCCATAGGACGACACCAAAGTTCACTTTGTTATTAAAGACGTTATTAAAGGCACAAAAAGACGCAACAGTTTATTTTTTTACAGAACAAGTAAAGGCCGCCCTAATGCTCATTCTTCTCCCAGTAGTAGGTGAAATGGTACGCGTCTCTTGTCCATGTGACCTTAGTGTGACCTTCTGGATGAGAATAATGTTTTTTATCAAATGTTGCTTTTGAAATAACATACTTCTGCTCTTCCTGAAGTGAGCGATGAAGGTGGGCATACCTTCCTGGGTGTGAGAGGGTGTAGTGCCCGTGCTCCTGCTTCAGGATATGATTCAGCGCTATGCGAATGAGGCTTTCGTAGAGCTTGTCTTCAAGTATTTTTAATTCAATATATTTGTCATACATACAAAACAGACGTACTCCACCATCTGAAAAGAACTTCTCGACTATCGCCGCGATGGAATCTACGTCCACGCGAATGGCCAATTTGTCCACTCCTCCACACACTTCCAGAATGTCGGCAACCTCATCCGCCAAGTCTCCCACACGTTCTCCAATGTTGAACCATCCAATACGACGGCGTTGCCTCGCGATCATCTTCTTGAACGCGTCGAAGTGGTTGTCGCTCATCGGTTGGCACTCTCTCCAGGTCGATGA
The DNA here is from genome assembly GCA_016648015.1 of Steinernema khuongi. Taxonomy (NCBI): domain Eukaryota; kingdom Metazoa; phylum Nematoda; class Chromadorea; order Rhabditida; family Steinernematidae; genus Steinernema; species Steinernema khuongi. Next base: position 3,905 of record JADLIF010002828.1, on the reverse strand, counting down.
AAGAAAGCTAACTCCTTCAAAGTGACAAGTAGCGTTATTCCACAAAGTTAAGACGTTTTCGAAACTTAAGAATCCTTTTAAAGAGTAGCAACAGAAGGACTTCTTGCCATCGCGCATAGCGATGTCCAACCACAACCTTGTGTAGGCTGGATGCGCGGAGGCCCACCGGCCTAGAGTCGCCTCAGCTCCTTGCAGAATGTCCAGGCTCTCGTCGGAGAGGATCCCCGTGACGCGTTCGATGAAGACGTTCGGGACGGAATCCATTGTGCAGCTTATCAGAACGTCAGAACGAATACATAAATGAACATATAGCTTACACAAAAGCTTTTGACACAAAACTTTTTCGCACATCTGCGAGCTCGATGATCTGCTTTCACATTGATTCGTTTTCGTCGTGGGACACTTTGCCTCTTCCTTCTTTGGGATACGAACTCATTGTCAGGGAGCACGCTGCCGCCGTTTTTTTTTCCTCACATTAATTTTTTACCATAATTAAGCAGTTTAAATGAGGCTACGTCTTCCATGCTCAGCGACAATAGATGGAACGGGGCGATCAACGGAAGCTCTAATAAACAGGGCACAAAAAGACACAACAGTTTGTTTTTAAACATTTTGGGGCAAATGGTTATTACCACGTTAAAAAACATGCAAAAAAACGTGGATACAAAGAAAAAACAAAAATCACTAAGAAAAAAAGTGACAGCATTCAGCCCGAAAAAATCTGGAGGTCCGTCTCATACGCGTCAAAACTATACGCCACCTGTTTGGTTATAAAAGTTGGTTATATCACGAACGAAGAAGGGTAATCTTTTGACGGGCAGTGTAGTGGTATGATTCTCGCTTAGGGTGCGAGAGGTCCCGGGATCAATCCCCGGCTCAGTCCGATATTTTTAGAAGTTTTATTCTTTACCTATTGGGTTGGTGCATTGAAAATGTCCCACTTTTTAAACGTCATTTTATTGCTGAATAAGCATCGTTAGGATTCAATGTAATCACCGTTATGATGTACAACTTCTGCCCATTTCGTGGGCAAGCGACGGATTCCATGCTCGTGAAATATGCGAAGTTTTGAGTCAAAGAAAGACAGAAACAAGATTTTGACCTCTTCGTCTGAATTAAACTGTTGCCTATCGAGTTCGTTGCTCATTGACGGGAGAAGATGGTATTATGATAGGGCAAAGTCTGGGCTACACGCTACGTGGGCAAGAACTTTCCAGCCTAAATCGGGGAATTTAGAATGGATTTATTTTGCCACATGTGGTTTTGAGCTGTCATGTTGCAAAATGACTTTCTTCATGTTTTTTCTCTTTTCTTGGACAAAAGCAACCGCCTTATCCAGTTGTTAAGAGTAGACAATAGCATAAAGTGTTGCCTTGCTATCGAGTCCTTCCCAGTATCTCACTCCTTGAAAACCCACCATACGACAACATTAATTTCCTCTAGCGAAGTTTGGGACCGGGTCAGGTTTTGATTTTTCTTTAGGGGCAACTCATTGACGATTCCGGTGAAAGTTTGCGGTTAAGACCTACTTTATATCGCCAGTCACAAGGTGTGGAAAAAATAATTTTCTCTCGTGTTTGGATAGAAGAGCGGTGGCGATGAAAATTCGCTGTCGTTTCTGGGTGTCGGTGAGGTCGTGGAAAAATTATGCCCCAGTTTCGACTTGAAACCCAAAGCAGTCAGGGGAGTAGCACTGAAGTATGGTCAACCCTTAACTGCTCTACCACTTCCCGCGTCGACTGCCTGTTATCGTTTGCAAGCAGCCTGAGAAGAGCGGCATCTTCGAACTTAGGTGTATATTTGGGACCTTGAGCGATTTGCCCCAGATCGAAATTTATCGAACCATTTCAAGCGGGTCCTCGCACTCGTTGAACCCTCGCCATAAACCTGGTTGATGTTAGGAGACGCTTGGCGTGCAGTTTAGCATGACATGTCGGAGATGTCCAGGTGGCAAATCGTCAAAAAATAGGGATAGACAAGAATGGGAGTCGACAACACATCTTTGGGGTAGAGGGAAGAGTGCTGTTTACAGCGCCCTTGACTTCTTGTTTGTGCTACCAAGTATTGCGAAGGACGGAGATCTCTAAATTATGGGACATTTTCAATGCACCAGTCAATATCTGTCAGGTTTCCGCACTCTAGCTGTGTAGTTAACGTAGGCATCAGATAGTCGGGGAACGGTTTCCTATACATATAAAACTGACGTACTCCGCCATCCGAAATGAGCTTCCTTACGATCAGCGCGTAAAGATCTATGTCCCGGCTAAAGTACAATTGCTCCAGTCCTCCACACACTTTCAGAATGTCCACAACCTCATCCAGCAATCCATCCATCAAGTTACTTACCACATCTTCAATATCGCTGTTCACAGTGAACCATCGAATACGACGGCGTTGCCTCGCGATTATCTTCTTGAACGCCTTGAAGTGTTTGTCGCTCATTGGTTGGGACACTGTACGGAGCCATGAAGCAAAATTGACTGCTTCAAAGTGACAAGTAGCGTTATTCAACAAAGATATGACGTTTTCTAAACGTCCGTTTAAAGAGTAGCAACAGAAGTACTTCATGCCATCGCGAAAACTGATGTCGAACCACAGCCCTGTGTAGGCTAGATGCGCGGAGGCCCACCGACCCAGAGTCGCTCCACCTCCTCGCAGAACGTCCAGGCTCTTGTCGGAGAGAATGCCTGTGACTCGCTCGATGAAGACGTTCGGAACGGAGTCCATTGTGCAGCTTATCAGAACGTCAGAACGAATGAACAAAACGAATACATAAATGAACATATAGATTACACAAAAGCTTTTGACACAACACTTCTTCGCACATCTGTGAAAAGGTTGCATTGTTTAAAGGTGTTAGTTCAAAAGCATTTGTTTTATATATGTTTTATATGTTTTATTTGTTTTACATTTGTTTTATATGTGCGTTTCGTTCGACGTTTTAAACCTGCAGGAGCACAAGTGCTACATCCTCGCACACTCGGAAAAGTATGCCCACCTTCTTCGCCCGCTTCAAGAAGAGCTGAAGTATGTTTCTTTAAAAACGGCCTCTGGTGGAACATATTATTCTCATCCAGAAGGGCACACTAAGGTCATGTGGATAAGAGATAAGTTCCGTTTCGTCTACTCCTGGAAGAAGAATGAGCTGAGGAATTGTCAAGACCACTTTTAATTAATTTTCGTGAATTTAATTAATGAGTTTTGTTGTATAAATAATGTAATAAATATTTATTATGCTTTTTTAACGAAAATCAAATCGCTCTTTTTAGAAGTTAAACATGTTTGGATTTGGAGGGAAATTTCGACACTTGAATAACGTCTTTAGTTCGAAGGATCTTCGAAGGAATACCATCTCTGGTCGCATCTACACATCATGTTCGCCGAACACACAAAATCACATGCTGCTTTACTGTCCGACTTCTACATTTGCCGAGGGTGACGTGTTTCTCACTATATCACCACAGATTCTTATATCAGATAACCAACTTTCAAAAATATCGGGCTGAGCCGGGGATTGATCCCGGGACCTCTCGCACCCTAAGCGAGAATCATACCACTAGACCACTCAGCCGCGGGTGGACTTCTCCCGGGGAGAAGAACCGGTAGAGGTTTCAATTAATTAGGTCAGCGGATCCTCCCGACTCGTAAGATCTTCGAAGAACCATTTATGCACGGCTGAGTGGTCTAGTGGTATGATTCTCGCTTAGGGTGCGAGAGGTCCCGGGATCAATCCCCGGCTCAGCCCGATCTTTTTGGAAGTTTTATTCTTTACCTACTTCCGTTTGTGCACACTTGAAAGGTTAAACCCTTCGATAACTGTCCACACGCACACGTCACTCAAAACGGTTCGACCTTCCTTCCGCGTTCGGCGAACTTCGCGCCCAATGCCGCTACTTAAGGCACCA
>JADLIF010002818.1:0-10116 GCA_016648015.1 Steinernema khuongi | reverse complement strand
GTCCCCTCTTCGGCACCTCCGAAGCGATCAATCGCGTTTTCGGTTTCCTGATAAGATGTCTCGGTAATCTCCGGGCGGCGGCGGCGGCGATACCGCCGCTTTATGGAGGGCACCGCTTCGCCTCCGTGGTCCCGGCACCGGTGGTCCCCTCCACAGGGCTCGACGGGGTGGTCAGCTCGCGCGCCTCACGACTCGGCGGCGGCAATTGTATAGTCGCGCGCTGAGTGGAGTCGCCGCCGCCGTTGTGACCGTCGTTGACAGTCGGGGCGCGCCGCTGACTAATCCAGTTCTCCGCGAATTCGCCTAAAGAAACCTTTCGCCGCGCTCCGGGCGGCGCCACGTGCCTCCGGCGCTCGTCTGTACTTCCTGGCCGGCTCCGTCCTGCTCCGCCCGTCGCCGCTGCCCTACTTGGCTCCATAGGGACGTCTCCAAAGGTCTACTTTATGTCTAAGCTCAGAATCCGTCTTTGTGGGATGAGGGCTTGTGCTTTGAGACGTCTAGATCCACGCGTAGACGTCTAAAGTGTCTCTGTTCTCTTTGTTAGACGTCTAGGGTTACGGTAAAGCTGTAAATTTCAAGCAAAGTCGAAAAATGGACTAAAATCCGTTGTCAAGTGATTGTGGATAGGTCTCTACTTCTGAGACGTCTCGATCTGCCCATTGAGACGTCTAAAACTGTCCGCCAAATGTCTATAAGGAGAAAACTCCAGCATCCCGAAGCTGCTGTCCTAGCACCATCCCTCCTAGACGTCTAATGTCTCCACGACCCACCCTAGACGTCTAGAAACAGTGCTCCGTCTCGCCGCCGGGAGCAAATTACCCGATCAAATCCGACATCCGTCGGACGCAAATCCGATTTCACCTGACTCCGACGAAGGCTCTCTACCGTCTCCGCGGCGCTGTTCAGACGTCTCCGTCGGTGTTCAGACGTCTCGGACCGTCCGCCGTCTGTTTACATTCGCCGCCGCCGATATCGACTTCGGCGCGCGACAAACACGCGGCGGCGGACAGTTCCCCTCGAACCGTCGCCGCCGCTACTCATATCGGCGCTTTTTCGCGGTGGGAAATCGGAGAAGACACACACGGCGGCGGCGATTCGCTTCCGCCTTTATCACTCGCGCACGAGTGGACACGGGTCGCCCGGGCACTACAGTTAATCGGGGCTTCGAAACTCGGGGGATTTCCCCCCCCCCTCCCTCTCTCTTTCTTCATAGGAGGGGGGGGGTCCAATTAGTGAGTCATGGGGTCCCAAGCGACTGAAGGCATGGACCAGTGGGTGTTGGAAGGAAAACAGAACGTCTTGAGCCTTCTGTTCCACCCCTCGAATCCTCGCAGCCATCCGTTAATCCCCTTCTTCTGCGTCGAAACTTCCCTGGCGCTCTGGGGACGGCATGCGGGAGGGGAGGAGAACCCGATGCCCCCAGGGCACGCGCTGTGCTCCGAATTCGACGACGGCGGCCGATCCTGTTCCCGCGCCGAAGTCGCCGCAGAAGACCGACGCGAATTGTGTCGCGCGCCTCTCCGGCTACCGTACCCCGCCGTGCTGCTTCTGACCAGCGCCGTGACCGGCGACTGTGCAAACGAGCGCCTCGAGAGGCTGTCGGCGGGCCTCTCGCGCGCCCCCACGTGTGTGCAGAGATGGACCGTTGGCCGAAGGGGTTAGGGTCTGTTTTTCGGCCAAGGAGGGAATTAAGGTTGTTTGTATCGTGTTCTGCCCCCTTAGGAAAGCCCTTTAGCTCCGTGGTGGTCCTTTAGATTCTAAGCTTGGAGGAGAAGGCCTAGGTTTTAGTCCAGCCTTTCTATAGGAATCTTGTGTCCAAGAAGGCACCAAAAATACGCGCCCTGTACCCTACAGTAAAAAGAAAGCGTGCTCAGAAAAGGTGCAAGGTTTGACCTACATTTTGTGTGCAAAAAACGCCCGAGTTCATCTCTAAGATCTACGGCTAATTTCCCACTATTTCCACCCCCCCCCTCCCTTACTTGAGAAGGCTCCCTACTCGCTCAGATCCACCCAAAAGAGCCACGTTCCCGAGCCTCTGACCCGAACGCGGCGCAAAAAACCAGCGGCTCTTCCAGTGCTCCCTCTCGCCCCACGTGTCGCCGAAGGGATCAAAGTCCCGCGGCACTTCCCGATGCCCGTCCGCCCCTCGTCTACCTGGCTGCCGACGACGGCGAATGTTACACTTCGTTCTGTATGCGTGTGACTAGTCGGGTGATCGGCGGTGATTATTTAGTGCATCGGCTGGCGCCGACCCGCGTGGAACGGGCGGTGCCGTCCGCGCTTCGGCGACGTGCTCGTCTTCGCGTCCTCGGTGTCGCCACCGGCGAGGCCTCGAGGCTCTTCTTCGCTTTTTTGGGGTGAAACGAGTTTAAGTCCTTAGATTTTGAGGGGTTTGCGACTTCTTGGGTCTGGTGATAAGCTTTTTATCTCTTTTTTTGGTTCTATATTCAAGTCAGGCCGCTTAACCCTAACAATTTGACCCTAAATCTTCCTCCTAAGACCTGCAGGCTCTTGATCATATCATAAAATTCTGAATATTTTTAGAATTTATGTTTTTTGAGGGATTGTTTCGACACTCAGAGTTTTCTATGCCTTTTCCTACTTTTTCGAACGCCGTTCACCCCACCTCAGGTGACGACAGAGGATCCATCAGCTTTTTGTAAGCCTGCAGCTCATATTACCCCGTTACTACCGTACTGATCCTTTTTCCCGGGGTTTTTTCTCTCCCACAGCTCGGCAGGCAGGCTGAGGTGAGACCGAGAGGCTAAAAAGTTCCAAAAGCCACAAACTGACGTCTCCGTCCCCCTTGCAAAGCGGTGAACCCTGAGCCCCCTCCCAAGAGCTCCACTGACCCGGTGCATGACTCGGATCCGTCCGTGTTCGGGCTCCGAAAGTCCGCGTGGAACGGGCGGTGCCGACGTGGTCGCTTCGCCCCACTCCGCCTCCCTTTGTGCGCGCGAGAGATCTCGGTCAGCCAAGTGCCGACCCGTCGATGGTCATTCCGCCGCTGACCGTGCCGTTCTTATCGAGGAGCGGGCCCCTCCACGGCCGTCGCCCGATAAGACCACCGTCGCCGCGGCTCTCGTGCTCTGCCTCCTCGTGGAAACCCGCTTCGGCGAATCGCCTCGAGGCGTCCTCTCGGCGGCATCCGGCGTCTTCGGAATCTGCGCGCGATCCGCTCGTCCGAGCGTTTCTTTCGCCGCCGACGCCTTTTTCGACTCGACGCCCTGCTCGGTCACCTCGCGCGCCCCTCCAGTGATTCGGAGGGCGACACGCGCCGCCGCCGATCGCCGACGTCGAGACTTTTTGCACTTCGGATCGCCGCCACCGTCCCCGCTTACCTGTGCACAGGGCTGTCGCCGCTCCTGGAAACTGGCGAATTTCGGGTCGAGTTCGTGTGTTCCAGAGGGTGCTCTTTGATCTCTTGGATAAGCGCTGGGTGAGTGGACTGGACTAGGCTTGGAGTCAGTCGAGAAGATTGGGCTTGGGTATAGGGACCTCAAAGGCGATTCTGATCGATCGGAATCTCGGCCATGATTCGATCGAGTCATTTGACCGTGACACATTTGACCGTTTCCCGAGCCCGGCACCCCTCCGAACGCCCTTTACCCCGAAGTGGCGCCGAAACCGAGACATGCCTCGTCTCTCTCTCGGAGCCCAGCTTCTCCAGAGAAGCACAGAACGACCTCAGATAGATTCCACTCGAGTCCAATCGCGCATCACCTCCTTGACTCCCACCGCCCGAGCGCTCTTCTCTGACTCCCGACCCCCCACCGAACGTCCTCCGTCCGGACTTTCGGCGTTCCGGCGTGATCTTCGGACGCGGTGCCGTCGGCGAGTGCCGCGCGTCGAGACGGTGATCGATCGCGGCGATCACGCGGGAACCGCGCCGAGACGAGACGGCTGACTCTCGAAGCGCGCGGAGACAAAGGGGACGCGGTGACTCGTCTCCTTTTTCTCCCGATTAATTTATCTCAATTAATGCGCTGGATTCGGGGTTCCTCTTCGGCGGCGGCGGCGATATCCACCGACGACGCGCAGAGCCCCTAAAGAGGACCCCGGACCGTGGCGGCGACGGTACAATGCAACGTAGTTCTTCGCTAGAGGGGTGTAAAGGGCGTCCCGCCCCGGGAATCCAGGGGTCCGGGGTTCTTTGGGAGTTTGAGTGGGGGAGTTATACAGGTGATTGATTTGAAGAACCGGGGGTCGGTCTCCCTACCCCTTGGACGTTCCAGGGGCTTTTCCTAGTGGTTCATAAGACCCTTTACCCACCTTCCTCGAGGTCTCAAGACCCTAAGAAAACTTCTCACCTCAGAGCTACCACTTTTACCGGAATCCTCTACCCCCTAGCCACTTCACCCTAACCCTACGACCTCTCCTCCGATCAGACCCTGTGGCGCTCTCGACGACCCTCGTGCCCTCGATTCGCCCGCCGATCCGGCTCCTCGGCGGCGATATCCATCGTGGTCGCGGAGGCGCCGCCTTCCCAGGATGGCCGCCGCGGAGATATTCCGGTATCGCGCGCGCGCAACGTTTCTTCTACGGCGCGCACTGCCACATTTCGACATCAATCAAATTTGTAAGAGCGCCGCGCGCACAGTTTGCTCTCATTCTGGGTGGCGGTGCCCTTTCCTCGCGCCGGTACGTGCTTGAGGGCTCGGGCGGATCGCGCCCCGACGGGATTAGCGACGCGCCGCCCACCCCCCGAATGGCACGGTGCACGGTGCCGCCGCCGGGGCTTCCTTCTCGACGCGCGCCCGAATCGCGCTCTAGACGGCGGCGCGACCGCCGCCGACTGTTTGTTTTCAGTAGGGCGTCGGAGCGAAAACGTTTGCCTCTCCGGCCTCGCCGTGCCCGCGCTCGGCTGACCACCGCCGCAACTGTACAGTCGCGCCACTCCGCGACCCCCGGGTTCACCCTCCGCCGCTGGGGTGGTCCGTTCCGAGAGACTTTCACTCTGGCTTGAGGACGCTCCGTGGAAGCCGGGTGGTCTTAGGCGCGGACGTGGAGCCTGGGAGATGCTCTGGGATGACCGGGATTTGTTCTAGGTGTACCTATGGCTAAGGGCGAGGTACATGAGGTAGTTCTTCTTGATCTGCATCGACCTAGGTAGTTTCTTGGTGGGATAGCGTCTTGACCCTGAGTTTTGACGTTCTCATATTGAGCTTCTACGGTTTCGTCATCCGCGATGTTTGCCTTTGGCCACGTTCTGTTCCCAATATGCCCTAAGAACCAGTAGAGTCTTGGGCCCATCCCTTCGCGTAGTCGATTTCAACAAAATCTATTTCATAGAAGGTCTCTTTCACCTTTTTCCCTTGGCTCGGTTAAACTCCTCCATTTCCTCTCACTCAGCTTCCACTGGGTTATCGCTCGTTCTAAGGCCTATGGATTATGAAATCATTGAGATCGATGGGAAACTCGAATCTCATCTTTACAAAGGGTACCTTAATCGGGATTACGGTAATTGGTCGATCCTCTACCCTCCTTCTTTGTTATCCTTTGGGTGTTGAATCCATGCTCAGTTTTGATAATCGTGTTTTCCCTTTCGTTTCCGTGCTTACTCTCTAGTATCAAGGAGTAGCCCTGCCTATTCAAGAGCCCCCTCCCTTATCTCGCGTCTTCTTCGTCCGTGTCTTCCGACCCTCACCCCTTATCCTCACCCAATCCACTTCCAGATGGTCGAGTTCAAAGCGTACGACCCGAAAAGGCCACAGGTCATAACCTCCTTCAAAGGTGAGCCCCCCGCCCTCGACTCCCACCACGATCCCCTGACCTTCAGGCAACCAGAAACTCATCTTCGAGGGCTACCGCTACAACATCCACCACATCGTGCAGAACAAGAACCTGAAGACGTGGCGGTGCGTCTGTGCCAAGAAGCTGACCACGCACCGGTCCTGGTGCAAGGGTCGTGCCGAGACCTGGGAGAACGACGGCCACGCCATCTCCAAGGGTGACCACAACCACCCGGCGGAGCACGACGTCGCCGAGCTCGAGTTCTTCAAGTCGCAGCTGCTCACGGCCGCCGTCGGCAACCCCGACCTCAACCTCAACGAACTCATCGAGAGCGCCGGGCGCTACATGAGTGCCGGGATTACTTTTCCCAGTCGGGAGTCCCTCAAGAAGTCCCTCACGGTGGCGCGCAAGGCCGCCGAGCAGAACTCGGGCCAGATGCCCACGCGCCAGTACAAGTCCGCCGAGTACAAGAACGGGAAGCCCAAGACCAAGAAGGAGGTGAGTGGGGATAGGGTTACGGTAGACCTCTTGGGGAGGGTGTAGGCTTTATCTAGGTGCTTGTAAGATGGCTTAGAAGAGGGTTACGGTAGACCAAGGTCTTAAAAAATCTCGAGAACTCTGATCCTGAGCTTTGGAATGTGGCATCTCCAGAAGGGTCCCTCCTTTCGATACTTCAGAGGAAACCCCCTAAGAGCCTTCGACGTTTTTTGACCTTTTAATCCATAAAAAATCCAACCTTCGCCCACTTCCACTAGAATCCGGTTTTATACGGTTCCTTACGTATCGATTTTCCGCCCTTGTCCTTTATCCTTCCACCCAAGACCCAACCCTAACCTCCCTGCTTCAGAGCAACCACTGGGAAGACAGCCTCGTGTCCCTGACCAAAGGCTACACGCCCGACGACATCGGCATCTACTCGATGGGCTTCGACGAGGCGGAGGAGACGAAACGGGCGTCGCCCGACTCCTCGGACAACAAGTCCGACCTGTCGACTACGGTAGGTGCCGGATGAGTGGCGCTTCATCACGGGGCGCATTACTCACAACTTCCTATTTTGTTGTCACCGCCTCAAGCGGCGTCGAACGTCGCTGTAATGCGAATGTACGAGTTCGCGAGACCGAGCGCGTTAAATGGACGTCGAAGTGGAAGGCCGCCGCCGCCGAAGTCGTTTTCGTCGTCGCGCTCGCGAAGTCCTCTTAGTTGTCACACACCCGACTCCCGACCTAGGGAGCACTTGGAGTGCCAAGCGCGCCTTCTCATCCAGCCCTTTGCAGCAGTCCACCTCCTCGCCCTCGAGCCTGCACCCCGAAGACGCGCCCTCGCTGGACCCGAGCCTCCTCTCCGCGGACGTCAGCTCGCCGCCCTCCAAGATGCCCAAGATGAACAGCTTCCCGCTGAACAGCTTCGCCGACCTGGGCCTCTTCAACCAGAACCTGCTCATGCAGCCGCCCAACGCCGTCCTCTTCAACATGCTCGTCAACTCGGGCTTCTTGACGGGCTCCTGCCCCACCGCGCCCCGGGCTTCCGGCGTTCCGCCACTGCCCGCCGCCACCACCCAACCAGTCCGCACGACGACGCCCTCCAGCCTCTCGGCGGCGACGTTCGACGAGAAGAAGGCGCGCCTCAGCGGGATCTTCAACCGGTGAGTCAGCCTCCTTCTTTTTCCTGCGTCGCTGTAATGTGCCGGAAAGTGTGCCGAAATGGGGGCGCCCGCGGCGGGACCGGCTAGCGCGCCCCGGAATCTGGGTCGCCGCCCGAAGGGCATTCACCGCGCGCCGTTGTTCGCCTCGACGCACCCAATTATATCCGTCGCGCCGCCGAGGTAGAAGAAGGCGCTGGGAACGCGCGCAAGACGGGTTTTGTGATCGGGGGGATCGCCTAGAGGGACCGCCAAGGATCCGGCGGGCTGGTGACGTCGTGGGAGTGGAGACCGCCTCTTTCCGGGCTAAGGAAGGCAGGACCGGTGACGTTCCTAGAGTACAGTAAGGGTTGGACCTGTTATGGCAACTTCAGGGATCCAAGGGGTAGAAACCTAAGAGGGGTGCTCAATGGAAAGCACTGTCCTGATACGGTACCGATGGGGATGGGAGCCTAAGGGTCCCGATCAATACGATCAGAAGGGCACCCTCAAGACCTTGATGCAAGTAGGCAAGGGCGATGGGAACTAAACAGACCCGATCAATATAGTCTTCTAGGACACTGATTCCTCCAAGCAAGCCCCCTAAACGCCCCCTTCTTCCAGGCTCTCCGAGAAGAAGAACGCAGACGCTAGCATCGTCTCCCCGTCTACCGTATCCGAGTCCTCCACCTCCAACGGCACCTCCACGTCGCGCTCGACGGCCTCCCCGGAGCGCAAGAGGACGCGCTCCATGTCCACCCAAACGGAGGAGTCGCGCGAAGGGAGCCCTCTGGAGGCGGAGGCCGCGCGCCTGTCCAAGTGCCTCGGTGGGGGGTGCTCCTGCCGCGTGATCCAGGTCTGCTGCTGCGAGTCCGAGTGCAAACGGAGGCGGAAGAGCCTCTCGCCCAAGCGCCTCCCGCCGAGCTCCCCGGGGCCCAAGGAGCCCGAGCTGTCGGAGGGCGTCTCCGACTCCGAGTCCGTCCAGGCCTCGGAGGACTGAGCCCCGGCCCCCAGCATAATAACCCCCCCCCCCCTTAGTCGCCCGATTCACCATCGTCTCTTTCATCAACTGTGATCCCGTCTTCGCGTTCTTTCATCACGATTCTAATTCACTTATCTCCTCGTAACTCCTGGCAGGGTCCCTAATATTGTCCCCGAACCACCTGGTTGTGTCCATCGTTGTGTCCCTACGTGTCCCGAACTGTGCCTGATCAGAAGTCTTTCAACCGCGCGTCGCGCATCCTCCGATTCTTTACGTCGTCCTTCAGATGCTATTTGCATATATGGTTCTTTCTGTGATCAATCTCGTCGCCTTGCACTCTCACTTTCGTGCCTTCGAAACTGTAAATGACCCTTGTGATACACCATAGTGCTACTGTATATTTATTACAAACCATATTTGTATGTATAGTCACCGGATCGAGTAATTATTTTACGAATTTCACACATAAATACAGAATTCTTCACTCCTTTCGGTGCTTGAGGGGGTGCAGATGAGTATAGGCCTACTTGTAGGGTTTTTATAGGGTTTAAACGGTCAACCGCCTGTATTGGTCGTACTCAATGGCGCTAAAAATTCCCTACCAGGCAACTATCCTTTAGTTTTCATGTTCTTAGGTTCTTCCTTTGGTTCTTAGGCGAAGGAACAGATGCTTTGAGCCTTCTGTGAACACTCTTCCTTAATCATGTCGATAAAGGATACTCCACAGTGCTGCTTCAGTGGGTCAATTTGTGTCTTTGCAGAGCAGTCCAAGACCTCGTCTTTCCACTGTTCATTGCGACGATGTTTTGGCGACAACCTTTGCCCTCATATGGTTAAGATTATAGGTTTAGAACTGGGTAAGTTCCATTTCTTCATTCTCATCGCATTGCTCACCTTCTAAAGGGTTCCAGAAGCAAGAAAGCTTATAAAAGTTGTACTGCTCCGATATATCGAGTTTGATCTGTTCTCTGATCGATTCAAACTCTACTCCCTCAAATGAACTTCTTTTCCTTCAAACGCACGTGCCATTCCTAGTGTTCCTTCCTACTTTGGACAACGTGCCCATAGAGGCTCCTAATTGGCATCGATTTTTCATCCCTACATTGCTAGGGTTAACACTACAGAATTGGACCAGTGCGTAGATCAAATTCTCGACTCACAGGTACATATCACTTCAGCCACTTCACAGAAACTATCCTCCCTAGATCCGCATCAAAAAGGCACCGTTCTCCGTCCTTCGGACAGGAGAAGACGGCTCATCAGGCAACTGCTTGGCGAACGTGTTGACATCACTTCCTCAGTGCAAGGACAGAACTTGTTTCATTTTTCTGACAAGTAGGAAGTTCGGCAGGCGATGGCCTTCAACTGTTACATCAAGTACTCAACTTACCTTCGACGGGGTTTAACCGAAAGTCATTTAGGGAAGAGGGTCAAGACCCGGATCTGTCAGTCACGGCGTTGGATTCTCGGAAGGCCACACGCGTTGGAGGTGTGAAGAGAGTCGGGGATTCAGAATCACCTTCAGGTGGACCGAGAAGCGTGACAGGATGACCTCCGAGAACAAAGAGATGCAAGAAGGAGCCGTCGGGAGTGTCAAATTCCAGGTTTCCAGTCTTATCGCGGCGTCGTGGAAGTGAGTCATGGGATGCGGAGGGTCTCCGTGGGACAAGGTCGGTCAACAAGAAGGACACGAGTGTGAGTGGATAAACAAAGCGAAGAGAAGTGCTAACAGCTTCGCTAACTGCTCTCCGATGACATCTAGTGCGAGTGCAGATCAGTCCAG
>JADLIF010002800.1:0-18708 GCA_016648015.1 Steinernema khuongi | reverse complement strand
TACGCACTGCTCAGTACTTCTTCGCCGTATAACAGCGGACGTTCGCATCATAAATGGGTCGACCACCAACCGTTGGTCCGAAAACCAAAGGCGCTCTTCGCACAGCCAGGTGTCGCGCGAATAAACTCGCTGTAAGTCGTAGCCTCTTTGGCTTTTCTAAACTGATAGTGTATTTCAGAAAGCAGAACAGCTCAGTGACGAGGCCTCAAAATACAAGCGGAAATTAGAGGAAGAACGGGAAAAGCGTGAGGCCGAAAGAAGGGAACTTCAGGCAGAGATAGAACGCACAAATAAGGAACTCATAGAACGCGAAAAAGAATTGCTTGATGAGCGACATTGGCTCCAAAAATCGCTACAAGAAGAAATGTTACGACGGAAACAGCTGGAGCAGGAACGAATGGAAGTTATGGCGGCGTTCAATCGAAGAGACGGCGAAACAGCCCCGGCGAAGACCACTTTGAGAGAGTGGCGCCACCAACAGCTAGAGGTGGCTGAATACCTCGATCAGGAGGAACAGACAATTCAAAAGTGGAAGGCGGCTCTGCGGGATGGTATGGCACATTTGCGAGTACAATGATTATTTCTTATTGTTGCAGAGGAACAAATGAGCTTACATTTCTCCAGTAAAGTTTCAGCTGTCAAACACTATATTAAGCACAGTACTCTTGCACCGCAGGTCATCTTTTTCACACGTAAGGACCTTTATGAAAACAGATCAGTGTGCTCCTTTAGAACAACTCGACCAAATGGACCAAGAATTGCGTCATCGAAGTAGAGTGTTAGAAGAGATCTCAGAGAAAATCAGTAGGATCGGCGTGGATGTGGAGCAATCGCTCGCTCTCGAGAACGAGGGCTTGAGGGAGTTTGTGGACGTCATGGACGACGTCGACGTGGATTTCGCCAAGGTCATCAACAAATTTGTGGTCATGACAGTCAGTGAACAAGTGGATAATGATCGGACGCAAGATGTGCGCCAGAAAGGTTCCATACGAATGAATAACGATGGTCCTGCGAGTAAAAGAAAGGAAATTTGCGGCTGCGAAAGGCCACTCAACGTATTCCAAGGTGCTAAACTTAAACTTTGGAATTCCGCAGATAAAGCGTTTGTGAATTCAACTGTTTCACCATCTTCTGCACAGATTTCTATGTCACAATAAAGGAAAATATGGAACGACTAGATGTGTATTTGTCGCTGAAATTTCGCCATAATTATCTAACAATGTCCAGGGCATGATCAGGGCCCTTTTTGGCCATACTCCGAGCAGCCAGAAGTATTTTGCATACCTTTTCGAGGCATTTTTACGCTGTTCGAAAAATCTAGATCAAAGAAGTACTAAGTCGTCGTGAAGTAAGCCCTGTAACCTTGTTTTGTGTAACCATTTGGGAAATGTGAACTGACACTTGTAGTCTGTTACTCACCTCTCTTTTCCATCCAGTTGAATCGGAGTTGGTAATGGCCTCCATCGTGTTTGCTTTGCCAGTGTGTTACAGTGATAAGAAACGGAGCCGACGGCTGCCATTTCCCATCAAAGGTTCTTCTTCGCTGTGCAGTTTACATCGTTTCCTCTGCTGGTTTTCTCGCAAAAAGATATCCACAAGGCTAGTACGTTGAGAAAGAGGTATTATTCTTTTGTCAAGCAATGCTCAGCTTTCTAAAGTCGAGCGAATCAAAGCTCCGAATCACCTCCTCACAAAACTACCCCCAGTAACAAAAATGCCAACCATCTTCCCCACAACTCGCGACATACAAAAACTCCTCTAGGATAAGGACCGCGATGTGGAGCAACTTCAGTTGTCCAACGATAAACGGACGCCTCTATTAAGCTGTTGCATCTCGCCCCGTCATCTTGTGTTTGTAGCGTATAGCCCAACGCGTTTCACTTTCAAACCCTACGTCATTGTAGTCCACTAGTGCTAGGAAGCATGGGTTTACAACAAACAGAATGCGTTCAATGATCTCCACAACTTAAGAGGACAAGAATTTGGTGTTAAGCTACGTGCATGAAAACCATCGAATTCTAGAATCGTTTTGACGTTACCAAGTTTGACGTGCTGTACGAGAAGGACGTCTTGGCGCATGTTGGGCCAAGCTGTCATCCAGCCACCGCGACTTGGAACAAATTGACCCTACTATGGCCATTTATTAGGGTTGTCGAATCGAATCGAATTTCTCCAGATTTGTTAGAGATTTGGCAGCCCTAGTTTTTATTGTAAAACAAAATTGTGATTTGCGGGACCAAAACCCTCAAAACCCTCTGCGGGACTAAAAGGATAAACAAAACATCGCATTTCGTTGGGCTATTTACAATACAATTTGCGAGTTTAAGAGGCGAGAAAAACTAATGGGATTTGCGCCCGAAAAAAGGGGTGCAGAAAACCTTCACGTTCCGAGCACCCGTCCAATCGCCATTACGTCACTCGTGCTCAAACAGCGACGGCCGCGTCGCTCGCCGCCGTCGCTGTTTTTTTTTTCAGTCGCCGCCGTCGTCTCCCCAGTGGTCTCACTATAGTGTGCAACGCTGGCAACAAACTGGTGAGATTTCCAATGAAGAGTTCGCGACGATAACCCTTTTGTTTAGGTTATCAGCATGCCGTTTATTTACACTTAAACTTAACTGTGGATGTACCGCCACACTACGAAGTACATGGGAACACCGCGGCGAGCATCTCCGGGTCGCCAAAACAATGGCAGAGCCGAGTATGGACACCGCACGAGGCGCTCGGCTCCGGCCAGAGCAGTCGCTACATGGATAACGATGGTGCGGATGGCGCTGCACTTCTATCAAGATTACTTCAGAAAGCACCGGTTTGTAAACGAAGACGCAACTAGGCATACGAGGATGTTTTCAGATTTGATGCGCCTAAGGAGTGCAGTGTTGTGCACGACGCGATGGTCTTCAAAGCAGCAGATCAGTCGTTCCAGCTGTATCATGGATATAATTTTGGTCAGTTCCACAACATTTCGCCTTCTCCAAGAACGGAAAGAAATATCCTGAAAATTGTGTTTTCCAATCCAAGAAGGACTAATCCATTTGTTTAGGTCCTCGGTCTGCCCTTTACATATTCTCTATAGTAAATCGCCCTGTTCTCCCACGCCGGAGGCTCATACGAAAGGCATACGAAAGTATTTTCAGATTATCGGTACTGAAGGACTGTCCTAACGAGCACTTTACCTTAATCTTGAAGAAAGCCGAGGAGTCGTTTCTGGAGTCTCATAAGTACGACTTTGGACAGTCATGGAAGCATGGAAGCTATCTATTCTTCTTTGAGAATGCGGCGAATTACGGAGGCAAGAAAATGGTAGGGTTTCTAATGACGACGTCGAGCCGAGCTAATGTATTTGTTCAGGTTTTCGGCATGCCGTGGATGTACTCGTTACTCGTTCTTCGCTATGTACACCTTGTCTCTTTTCTCGGAGCTTATCGAAGATTCATTCCAGCTCATCCACGACCCGACATCTCTTTGTTGCCGCAGGAGTGTTGCAGACGAATCGATATACAAGATGATTGATGCCAAACGACCCTTTCCAAGCAGCTCCGTCTAAAGCGCCGTCACAGCATCCGTCCCTTGGTGCCTGAGCCCAAACCTCAAAGTACTGAGCTCGGCGTGAATGTTCTCTGCTCGGATGAAGGTTTTTTAAGGCACATAAAGGTTCTCTGCTCGCTTTGCTCTGCCGTCCCTTTTGCTCCAACTGTTGCGAACAACGAACGCAAGTGGTGGAGAGGAGGATATGCCGACGGATTCTCCGCGCGAGGTATTCTCCAGGACGATTAATTGTTCTATGACGCAGAGAAGACTTGTGACGCTGTTCCAAGACGTCCAGAAAATTGAACGTCTTGACTCTGACACTGTCGCTGTAGTGCAACCTTCTTTATGTCCTCTGCATGAAATAAAAGCGAATGGAGATCTTCGAGTAATTTTTGGCGCAACACACAAAAACAAGGAGGAGTTAAAATGTTAGCTTATGGTGCACTAAACGTAAAATTCATGTACCATTGAAGACCGATGCTATTTTCCAAGAAGTTTATCCGAAAGCCTATCTTTAAGGATGCGTAGGGAATTTCCTTGAACGGAAATTTGCTGGTCGCCCACCAACAAAGCAGTGCCCGACTTTAGGTCACACCACAAAAGCAAACGTTTCCTACGTGATACACAAGATATGCGCGGAAAATTTTGCTAATGAACATATCTGTATCCTCCGCCCCCGAGGTGGGTACCCGAAAAACCGTTCGGGTCGGGGTCCGAAACCCGAACCTGAAACTTTTCGGGTATCCGACCCGAACCCACCTATGCTCCGCCCCAATCTTCCAAAGGGGAACAAAGGGATTATGCGACTTTTCACACCCACGAGAACTCCTCACACCCCGGGATCAGGGTAATGAGCGTCAAGGTCAAGTGCGAAATCAACCAAACCCAAAACTTATCCAACGCTCCACGTAGGAGAACGGGCGCCTCCATTCCTATTCGCTTCCTGCATATCGCCCTCGCCTCCCAAACTTCTTGTTGTGCGACATCACCGGAGAGCGTGAAACTAGCGAAAAGAAATGAAGGGTGTTATTTTCCTTCTTCTACTCGCGGGCGTCAGCGCCCGGAGTGCTCCTTACAATCCGCAGAGGCACGCTGCAATCCGCGCAAAGATAGTTAAGGCCATTGTCGATTTCAACAGCCGTTACAAGACGCTTCTACAGGAAGTCGGTTTGCGTAAAAATTCGATTCCTCGCATGGATTCTATACCTACTGGTTCTTACGGAGACATCTATGAGGTCCTGAGTATGCCCGAAAAATTTTCGGAGGTACGTTTTCACCTTAAAGCGCTTCAGGAAGTGAAATGCGATCTCTTATTTGCAGATTGTGAGGGAGACACAAAAGACCGTACAATTTCTCACCGATGGAAGTACTGCCCTAGACGCAAGGTTCTATCCCAAGATGATGCACATCTTCGTGCAAATGGAGAAGAAGCCCTGTAAGTGTTCGTTTTTTAGCATATGCATTCAGAGCGCTCGTTTATTCAGTTTTTAGTTCGTCGAAACCTTTGAAAGCCCTATGTCAAACAAATCCGAGTCCCGCGCGCTTTTTACTTTTCCTACTGACAGTATACAAAAGGGCATATAAACAGCTTTGTCCCAACACTTTCAGAATGAGCAATGCTCAGTTAAATACTTCCTAACACTTTATAGCTTGTAACTGAAGAGGTTACGGTATTATTGTTGCAGCAACCTCTTCGACCTGGCCTCGACGGATTTTTGTATATCAGCCATTCAATGACCTCAGCAGCACTAAACTGAAAAACTACATCCAAACGATCGCAAAAATGATTGCCATTGACGCTAGCAAGTGTATCGTGTTTTACGACGAACGCGAACTGGCGACTCTTGAAGCCACCATCGACAGGGAGGGAATGGAAAAAGCTCGGAGAATCTTATCTCGGAGAATTTGAGGAGAGCCCCCTTTTTACCCTTTTATTCGACTTCCACACAATGTTCAAATTGAGTATAGATCGAGTTAGACTCTAGTACACTCTGTGTCAAGGGGGTACCACGTTCTCAGTTGAGCAACGTTCCTGTTGTACCCATTTTTGGAAGTGCTCATTTGAATAAAGTTCTTTTAAATTAATACTTATAAACTGGGAAGGACAGTTTGAGAGTCGGTTAGCGACAAATTCCCAGTGCAGGTTCGAATCCAATTTTCTAAGTATGCAAAATGTATGTTAAATTTATGAGTCAGAGCTCAGATCATGACTGATCGGCCTCAACCAAGGGAAATTGCATCTTCAGCAGTTTAACAACATGAGAAGGATGAGCTATCCTTTATTATTTCGATCTTGGCCTCGCCAGCTCCTCGCTATTTCTCCAGTTGTCAGCTTTCTCCAGTTTTAAGAAAGCACCATCGATCGGTCGTTCTTTCCAACGGCTGCTATCGCATCTTCCTTTAATAAAGCTTATCACCTTAACGTCAAATCCGCGCGGCTGGTAAGAAGGAGTTGGTGGCGATAGAGACTCTGGAATCCTTCACTGCATGATAGCCCATTATGGGAACTCCACTATGACTTTCTCTGTGCACAAGGTAGAGCTTGCGGACCGTCCTGAAGCTGCGACGGAGCAAAAAAACGGAACTGACGCATGAGTCATCTCGGCACCTTCAATTGCAGGAGACACGGTTCCCACAGCGCGCTGTGCAAACGATGCAAAATTTCTGAATGCTCCTTTTGTCAAGAAGCAGAAAGGATTGAATCTATTTATTGTGATTCATGACTTTTTTTAAGTAGTTCCTAAGTATAAAAGGAGCTGGGAACACATAAACATGGCATAGATGGAAACTCTCGTTGTCCTTCTTCTTCTCGCAGGCGTTAAGGCCCTCGATGTTCCCAACAATCTTCACAGCTTCTGGGAAAGGATCCCAACTCGTTCTGAGCAGCCATGCGAGAACTTCTCCGAAGCCGTTTGCCACAACAAGACGTCGGTGTTTACTGAGCTACAGCGGGAGTTCCAGAAGCAAGTGGGCGTTGCCTTCAAGGATTTCAAACCCGACGACGTTACCCAAGAACTGTACAACGCCATAAAGGTACGGTCTTAGATTGAAGCCTATGTAAGGTCGCTTAAGTCCACTCCGAGGACATTAAAGTGCAGCTACCACTTGGAGATTTCTCCGGACGCTGAGGATTTTGGAAAATTTGTCGCTTTTGGGTTGACTGACCTGACCGTAAAGGCCGACCCGAAGACGATGATCATCGAAGTGAAGATGAAAAAGGAGACCGGTAAGAGTTTTATTAATTCCTGGTAGGCAGCAAAATGGGACGTGTCAGAGCCAAAGATGCCGATGCGTTGGGAGGCTTAGGCTATAAGGGACAAGGTGGGAAGGCGCCAGTGAGAATCGAAAGTGGCAGGGCGTAAATCGTCCCTTTTTACCTTCTCAACATAACTTCTCGACTTGAGAAATACGAGATGTTGATGTGCATTCGCATTGGTATTTCTCGTCGTTAGTATACCGGTATCTCTGGTCAAATGTAATGGCAAAAATAAAAGAGATCGTGATGAAAAAAATCCAAAGCAAAGGGGTGATCTAAAAATATATTATTTATATTGATGAAAATCTGCAATAGAATGTTATAATTAGGGGTGCCCTTCAACTCGAATCGATCTCGAGTCGAAGTTCGAGTCGAGTCGATGAAAATGTGCATGAAATTCACTTTTTACGGTTCTGTAGCGATAAACGCTCATTTGCTTGCTTTAGCTACTCCTCCCATTGGGCCTCGTCGAACACACGGCTCGTTAACCAACAGAACGTCCTTCAGCGATCTCCAGGACAAAAGACTAAAGAACTTGGTGTCCAGCTACTTGGAGGTCGTCGACTTTAAGAATCGTTTCAACGTTTCTCACTTCGACGTGCTCTACGAGAAGGACGTTGTGGCGTATCTTGAGTCGAAGCCATCGTTCACCTTCCGCGACTCGGAACAAGTTGACGAAGCTATTTCACTCAAATCCGCTCCAGAAGATGCTAACTTCTCCGTATGATGTATCACACGCTCAAATACGCACGATGTACTTTAGATAAGTACTCTCCAGAACAGTCTATTACTTGGAGCCTACAGTAATATTCTCATGGCTTCTGTTCTCCTGAAGGTTGACCCGAACCTCGTACATGACCGATCACTTGTCAGCAAACTGAAAGAAGTATCTATGGACATCTTAAGGGAGATTCAACTTCAGATCAACGTAACCAATAGCTCTCCTTATAGCTTACAAAGCATCTTCTTAGGAGTCCGAGTGGATCAGCGAACAGTCGAAGGAGAAGCTGAAGAACATTCACACTATCGACGACTTCATTTTCGGACCCCCAGAAGCGTTCCTCAACGAATCGATGGTTCAGAAGGCGCTAGAGCTCTACCAGGAGTTCTTCCGAGGGCACTGGCGGTTCATAGCGGAGAGCATGAAGCGGTAGAATTGGGTAGGAAAGGTCATTAACCAAGGGACGTCTTTTCAGCCTACGAATGCCTGAAGAATGTAAACAGGCATATTACGCGATGCCTCTGAAAGTCGCCGATAAAGCGTTCCAACTCTATCATGACTATGATTTCGGTCATGTGTACGATAACTTCTTTATGAGCTATCCGTATTTCATCAATAACGCAGCGAACACGCCCGATAAGAAATTGGTAAGCTACTTCATGTAGTAACTTTTATCATTGCTAATAACAATGTCTTACTGTAGCCTCGGCCGTTCCTCTTTACACTATTGATTCACTGCTTTAGATGTTCGGCCTTCCTCGGATTTATGGCTACAATGAGCACATGCCTATAGACTACATCTACGGAAGCATAGGCCACACCATTGGACACGAACTATTCCATTCCTACGGCGCCTGGAAGATTCGTGCCGAGGGCGTCCATGACGTCATTGATGACCCTACCTATCAAGCAGGGATTCACTGTTATCAAGAGTACTACGCTAGTTTCGAAGGTCCGCTCGGCTTAAAACCGAATGGCACCTTTAAGGCTGGCGAAGGATTCGCCGACATTCAATCTGCTCGGGTAATTGCAAGAGTCGTCAAGCGGATGAATAAGAAGCGGGACCAGGCGAAGAACATTGAAAGATCCTTGCAATTAGCGTTTGTTGGGATGGCTGATAACTCCTGCAGCAGATACCTACTTGGACGGAATGCAAGCCGCGAGTATATGGAAAGGGCGATTTTTCACAATCCCCATCCTCGCGCCGTTATCCGAATCAACGCCGTCGTTCGACAGCTTGCCGAGTTCAGCGATGTCTTCCAATGTACTTCTGATGAAACACTGTATTACCATTCATCTGGAGCTTGCGACGCGTATCCTGTGCGCCGTAAGATCGAATTCTGAGTGATATTGTCATTTCGGCTGTAATTATACATAAATAGGTACAAGTAGAAGTTCATCTGAAGCTTGCGAGTGCAAGTTTACGCTCTGAAAGTGGTGCATGACGTTCAGGCAAATAGAATACTTTCCTTCTCCTTCAGCTCTTCAATTGCTTGTTGTTCACTTCCATCAGATACCGCTCCTTTTGCAGTTCTTGAAGAATGGTCTCCTTTCCTGTCTGATCCTCAAATCCAGTAGGCCAACAGATTTCGTGCGGCTTTTGAATAGAACATAAAGATGAAACTCTAACCACAATATTTATTTTTTGAGCCAGCGAAAACGTTCCTCAAGGCACCTGAAGGCACTTGAAGCAATGGGACAATGGTTTAGCAAAGACAGAAAGTCTGAAGGTCAGTAACCTCGCGACAAAGATCGTGACAAGAGTTAATAGCATTTCGGCATTTCAGAAGCGGAATTAGTATGATATGATACGGCCGGAAAGGGTCCTTTTATGGAACAAGCGCATTAAATAGTTCTAATAACGTTTCCTTCTTTGGACATCTATTTTCGCCCCCGTGAGGCATATTTCAAAACGTCCGGTCTTCAAAATATAGAAGCTTTCTGAATGCACTTCTTATTTGAGAGCCATGAGTCACGGATCTTTCCGTTATAGTTTCGTACAGGCACAAAAGGAGATTGAAACTAGTGATCTCGGCACAAATGAAGGGTGTGATTCTCCTCCTTCTGGTCGCGGGCGTCATCGCCCTGGATGTTCCCACTAATCTTCAACGATTTTGGGACAAAATTCCAACTGGTCGCCAGAAGCCATGCGAAAACTTCTCCGAAGCCGTCTGCTACAACAAGACGTCGGTTGCCCTTCAACAGCGACTTGATTTCCAGAAGCAAGTGGATCTAGCCTTCAAGGATTTCAAGCCCGACGGCGTTACCCGAGAACTGTTCGAAGCGCTAGCTGTAGGGTAAAACTTTAGGTTAAAGACTGTATTTAACCTTTCAGAACGCCTCAAAGAAAGTAAAGTGCAGCTACGACTTCGAGATTTCACCGCGAAGCGCGGAATTTGGGGCGTTTGTGGCCTTTGGATTAACTGATCTTTCGGTAAAGGTTGATCCTAAGGCGATGATCATCGAGGTGCGGCTGAAGAACATAACCAGTAAGTGTATGAACCATAAGAATCCGAGAAAGAACTGAACGACCCTCCCTCAGTTTTGGCTTAATATGGAAAGAATCGGTGTTGTAGGCCTCATACCCTTCTTTCAGCCACCCCTTCCCTTGGCCCGAGTCGAAGCTACGGATTCGCAGCCATCAAGATGCCTTTTCATTACATTCGCCACGAAAAGTTGAAGAACCTGGTGTCCAGCTATATGTTTACTGTCGACTTCGAGAACCGTTTCAACGTTACCAAATTTGACGTGCTCTACGAGAAGGACGTCACGGCGTACCTTGAGTTAAACCCGTTGGTCAAGTACCACAGAGATCTGGGAGTCGACCTGCGCGAGTACTCGTCCCCACCTAACTTCTCCGTATGGCATATCGCTCGGCCAAGATACTCATACTCTGCTTTAGTCATCTGCGCTCCAGAATGCTGCCTTTCTTGGAGCCTACAGTAATATCCTGACAGCCTCGGTTCTCCTAAAGGTCAACCCGAAGCTCGTACATGACCGGTTCCTTGTTAGCAAGCTACGGGATCTAACTAAGGACATCTTGAAAGAGATCCAGCTTCTGTTTGACGTAATCAATAGCCCCCTTTCTGTCTTCTAAGACTCCGTTTAGGAGATCCCTTGGATCAGCAAACGCTCAAAAAAGAAGCTGAAGAACCTTCACACCATTGATGACTTTCTCTTCGGTCCTTCTGAAGCGTTCCTGAATGAATCGATGATTCAGAAGGCGCTGGAGGTCTACCAGAAGTTCTTCAGAAGGCACTGGCGGTTCACAGCAGAGATCATGGAGCGGTAGGATCGGATAGGAGAATCATCGGATAAACGAAGAATTTTTAGCCTGGGGATGGCTGCAGAATGCAAGCACGCCTACTACGAGATTCCGTTAAGAGTAGCAGATAAGGCGTTCCAACTTTATTATGACTACGACTTCGGTCACATCTACGATAATGAATTCCAGAGCTATTCGCTATTCGCCTACAACGCTTTTAACACCATTGACAAGAAAGTGGTGAGTGAACCCGCGCATCCCCTCCATCTTCAACTCCTTTGGAAGGATTCTACACGAAATTCTCCGATTTTCTCGATTTTCGCGATTTTCTCCGATACTTTAGCCACAATGCCTATGCCAACTTTACTGGGGGCAAGCCTAAGCCTAGAAGTTGCTCTGCTCGCAACTCGGAATGCAATGCGCTTTTTGCGAAAATTTCAGAATTTCGCGTGATATCCTTTGGAAGTGCCCATCTGTATAGAACTAAAAATTAGAGATCGAAGCCAGTTCTACCCCTGTATATCGAGGTGGTCCGAAAAAAAGTAATAGCCTTGGTCCGAACTGGTTTAGTTTATGTTTTTCCACTATCAGCAAAACTGTGTAAGTTGTCAAAAGAAAGTGGTGAGTCAACCTCCAGAAACACTTTTGAGAGTACCCCTTTTTGTGCCACTCTCTCCAAGCCAGTTAACCATTTCTTTAGGCGTTTGGTGCTCCCATGATCTACGGCTACGACAGAAGCCTGCCCATGGACTACATCTACGGAAGAATAGGCCACATAATTGGACACGAAATCTTGCATTCCTACGGCCCCAAAGTGATCCAAGCCGAGGGCGTCCATGACGTTCTCCAAGAACCCACTTATCACACGGCGATTGACTGCATCAAGAAGTACTACAGCAGTTTTGAGGGTCCATTCGGCTTCAAACCAAACGGTACATTCAAGGCTCGTGAAGGATTTCCGGACCTTCAATCCGCTAGGATAATTACCAGGCTCGTTAAACGCAGGAGTCAAGAGCGAAACAAGGGAAAGCAGCTGAATAGATCCCTACAATTAGCGTTTGTTGGGATGGCAGAGAACTTCTGCAACGGATATCTGAATCAACGGAATGCAAGTGCCAAAGAAGTGCTGGAGAAAATTTTTCACAACCCTCATCCTCGCGCCAATATTCGAATTAACGCCGTCGTCCGGCAGCTTCCCGAGTTCAGCGAAGCCTTTCGCTGCACCCCCGACGAACATTTGCATTATGACCATGCGGAGGCTTGCGACGCTTTCCCTGCGCAAGGGATGTCCTGGAATGAATATGAAGATTACTATGATTACTAAAAATAATGACGAATAAATGTCCATATTGTGAAGTTGTCCGCAAAAACCAAGGAGATACTTGTCATCGGTATGGAAATGTATGTCCAATCTGGGCAGTTGATAAAAGCTGAGTCTCCAAACTTTATCTCCAAGGTGAGTTGCCATTTCAAGTGTACTGTCTCTATATGTGAAGAACCCTTCGATTGACCTCCAAGCTGCCTGACGTCCACTGCGGACGGTGTCTTTTTGGGACATTTTGGACCAACATTTCCACAAATATTTTTGGACCTGCAGTACTTTTACTCCCAGGATGAGTCATTCTTATCGACGATAATAATCAGTCTTTGCGAGTATTCTTATCTACCCTCAACCTTCGCAATATTTTGCAATGTTCCACCAAGCCAACCGAAAACAGAAAACAGGATCTTTTCAATACGACCGACGCTTGTTTTGAGCTCTGCGGCGGCACCACACGCTATATAAGTCCTACTGTCAGCGGACAAGCATTAATCAGTTCTGCTCCATTCTCTCTTTAGGACCAGAACCAACCTTGTTTACTTGTTTTTCAAGGTCACTACTCTGAAATAACTACTGAAGAGCATTTGGCGAGAAATATGACCAAAAAGTGCATCATTTAACTATTTTGCTTCCCGCAATATCTCACGGCATTACTGTAGCCTATGATCGTGTCCTTACCATTGTAGTTTTCATTTTATTCTTAGTTCTCAGATGGACCCCTTTGGCGACCGACTTCACGGGTCTCCTTTCGGCACATCCAGATCCTCAGATCCTTTCCAATTAGGAGGACCCAGCAACCGCCGCACTGACCTTCACGTACATGTCTTGTTAAAGCTTTATTCAAACACCCCTTTTAGAATCCGCTTGGAACCTCTTGGCCTGATGGATTCGGGCCGTCTCAACGCCTCGGCGAGTTCGGACGCTTCGGAGACCCCGACAGAAGCGCATCTTTCCAACAACAACAAGTAGGTGTATCTTCTATGGCTAGAATATCTTTTCTTAGCCCCCTGGACTGGGAGATCAGACCAGAGAAGAGACTATTCGTCGCGAACTGCAGATCTTGGACGAGAAAAAAGAGCGGTATCTGCGGAAATTGAACTATCTCGAGCGACAAGCAGATGAACAGAATGACCTAGACTTACCTGGAGACCCAGCGAAAGAAGAAAAAATGCGTCGTGCCCTAGAGATGTTGGAAGAGCGACGGCAGCAGCTTCTGAGGGAAATAGATGAACAGGAGAGACAGCGAGAGGCAGACCGGCAGGCAGAAGCAGAGAAGAAGCGTGATCAGCAGCACCGACATTAATATCGTTTTATTTATGCCCGTTTTACGACATTGTAAGCATCCGCATTGAGCCCACATACGTAATATACCTCCCTTGATAAACACTTTTTCTTCACAGCTGTGGCTGTCGATTGTTGCGTAGAAATAAAGCGTAGCACCTTACATCACCATGTATGCTTGGGAAGCTCAGCTAACCCTTCCTATTTGTTTACGAGGACAATTACTTTCTTCATGCCACTCAATCCATGCACAAATTGGTTAAGAAAGTTGGCCTGTGAGGAGATAAGTGACAAAAACCAGGAATGACAAACATTAAGACAAACATTAAGAAAACCGTTCTTCCGGGAAGATCTTACATTTTGAGAAACACGACTTAAACTGAATGACCTTATCTTTTTGACACACACTGTATATCCCCAAATTATCTCATCCCAGGATAAGTAGACACGGCATATGGGGAGGGAGGAGGAAGAGAGAGGAGGTTTAGAGGTTACTAGAAATGGCCTTCAGCCTGGATTTGAACCTCTATGATGAATCATCCCTCTGTTAACCCGTGTAATCAGTCTTCCTGGGCGCTCCTTCCCCCAGCAACCAGTTGCAACCGTCAACAAGAACGGACTCGTCGCCCATTTCATAACATTTGTTCATATTTCGTTACTCGCGTAAACACGTCTTCCGCATCCAGGTTATATCTAGCGTCCATAGTAGGCTACCGACACCGTTCTGCCGACTTCTGGCACACCCTTCAGTATCTACTTTCTATTAAGCAAGCTAGCAAACAAACGAACTGGTATTTACCAGCGCTATCGACGCTTGTTTATTGGCCCTTCGGCCGCACCCTGCTCGCATCACTCGTTTATCACTGTCAGCGGACGCAGTTTGAAACCTCGCCGCTTCTTCATTCTCTCCTTTCGACAGATTCCTTTGGAAGCAACCTGTTTCGCTCCTTTGTCTTTCATTTTACTGTGTCCCCTCAAAAATTTGTATTTAGCAAGTTTCGATCTAGCTGAAACACGAGGAACAGCTGCTAATAATGGGGAGATACGACCAGATTACATTGTGATGTTTCTCTTTTGTTTCGCTTTTTTGTTTTTCATTATATTGTGTTTTCCTTTTTATACATATTTTAAAAATGTGTATTTTACAGGCTTCCCTGATAATGAAGAGCGTTTTGCAATGTTTCACATTTTTAGAGTAATATGGTGGCACTTGCAAGTGTGTATCACTGTAACGTTCTACAGTTTCGTAAGACTATATTCATACTTATTTAACGACCTCATACTTATTATTTTGGCGTTTGTGTTTTTTCCTCGCGCTTTTCTGTCGCTATATGCTGAGTTTGCTGTTATCCCTAGGTGAAGGACTTCTCCAATATTTGGTAAATATATTTTGGGTGTCTTGAAGGGCAGTTACACTTCTCTTAAAAGTTTTTTAAAACGTGCGCACCAGGGCTGTGCGGATGTCAAATTTTCGAAACCGGATAACGGATACCGGAAAGCGAAATTTAACCGGATAATCCGCACAGCCCTAGTGTGCACTGCTTCTATACTACTGTACGAGCCAGATGGACGACCCCTTTGGCAAAGGACTTCACGGCCTTGGAGGTACTACATCCATCCAACCATATAATCTCCCTATTTAGGCTCGTCCCACCTGAAAGGTCCCAGCAATCGCATTCGCACCTTTGATGTGAGTTTTTGCTAACTCAGGAGACATCCTAACTCGAATACTTAGGGTGGTTTCGGAGACGATGACCTTTTCTCGGGTCCAGGTGGTCTCCCTTTCGGCACATCTCGATCCTCCGATCCTTTCCACTTGGGAGGACCTAGCAATCGTTTATCCAATTTCAACGTATTTCTCCTGTCCAGAAGATCTTTATTCACACTTTGATTGTAGAACCCGCTTGGAATCTCTGGACTTGAAGGATTTGGATTTGGTCCGCCTCCTGGACTTGGCGACTTTGGAGCTGGAGTAGTGAACAAAAGCGGATCTTCCCGGCAAAAACAAGTACGCACATACAATACGCACATTTATATACATATAAAACGATTCAGGAAGAAGACCTAGCTGACCTTGGGTTGCCTCCCGGCTCTGACTCCACTTCCGGTAAACCAAGCCAATCTCTCTAAACAAAAAAAAAGGCTTTAGATGACGACCCCTTTCTCGGAGTTGCAAGGGCGAAGGTTCCCAGAATCGCAGATATGTCACATAGAGTCGCTACTGGAATTCCTGTAACTCTCAGAATGCACACAGCGTAAAAATGAGTTTTCAGGAGCCGGATAAACGCTTTGATGAGTTTTGCAAAAATCAAACTAGAGAGGAGAATATTCGCCTTCAACTGGAGAGATTGGAAGCACAAAGGGACCATACTCAGCGACGACTGGACGACCTGGAAAGACCAGTGGAAGCAGAGCGGCAAGCGGTGGCAGAAATGCGACGCAATCAGCAACAGCGACCTTAGCCACGCTTCATATTCCACACTTTTTGAGCCTTTTCGTAACTAAAACTCACTTCATAAATGTGATTGGCCGTTTAGAACATGGCAACACGTAATCCAAAAGTTCCAATTGTTGACAGAGTGAATTCCTCCGGATTTCTTTCCTTTTGGCACAGTTCTATCGGTTGTTATTGAGGCTATCAGAACTCACCTGACAGAAACATGGTTCTCCGGCAAGTTTGGGCTTTGTGTGGGCCTTTTTGGACACCAAGAAACAAAGGAAACTGCTGAATTCACGGTGTGTTTCTGTTCTCTCTGAGCACAGGTATCACAGGTCTGCACCCAACATCGCTAACTAACGAAATATACAAAATCACAAAAAAAACAGGAAAATGATTAGGTAAATCGCCTGCTTACGAGAGCTTAGTAGAGTCTAGCGAAGAAAAAGTGGGTCCACTCTTCGTATCAGAAAGGAAAAATTTTGCTGTAAGCCACTTTTCACGGAGATAAGAACCTTGCCCTTCGTTAACTTCCTCTCACGTTGTTACTTTGGCCCTTGGACAATCGTGTCGAAAATTTTCACCGTGCTATTCAAAGGGAATTAACCTTCTTACAAGAGCTTAGTAGAGTCTAGCGAAGAAAAAGTGGACCCACTCTGCGTACTAGCGGTGCAACGTTTTGCCATAAGCCATTCTCACGGAGATAAGAAGCTCATAAAGCACGACTAATGCAGGAATCCTCTTCCTTAACTTCCTCTCACGTTGTTACTTTGACTTTTAAGGAATCGTGTCGAAAATTTTCACCGTGCTTCTCAACAGATAAATGAAGCACGAAATGATTAACGAAATGACCCGCCCACGAGTGAAGAAGGAACATAAACCAGAGAGGATGATCAAAACGTCAGTTAGAACTACTTGTTTCATTTGCCTCCTATCCCATGGGAGTCCTCCAAAGCTATTATCATTCTTTGCCTGCGATCTACTGCACTTCCCTTTATCCTTTGTGGATTTTCGCAAACTTGCTCTTATAAGTAGGTAATTTCAGATCATGTCCAACAGTGTGCACCGGAGGTACTTCGTGAGCAAGTTCACCGACGCTATGCCTAAAGACGCTAGAGAACAGCTGTACCGTGTCGAAGACCATCCCCATCATCATCAAACCACTGAGGCCGTAAACGCTCCGCAAACTCATCAACCAAACCAGCCGATCCAGCAGCGTGGAGGGAACGATAGTCGACAAATGGAGCAAACCCCCAATTCTAACTGACGTTGATTGTTCCGTGTTGAATTTCGTTTACTATAGAAATTTATGCTTCGAAATACGCGCTAATTTCGCCTTCTTTGGCTCATGGATTTTCATCATACCATCAATACTCTGTGTTTAGGTCGCCTATGGGCGTGAGATCGAAGCGATGAGATGAGAGCAGAGTCGACACCAAACATTCTTTGCTCTTACTCGCTGAAAATTGAAAGCTGACCATTCTTATGGGCCTCCATATTCCGGAAAGGAAAGAGCTAGTTTCCTTGACTGAACATCCTGAAAGCTGTAGTCCCCTAGGGTTCTGAAAAGCAAATGCTGCCACTGAAATCAGTTATAACTTCTGGCCACCAAGCAAATTGGAATTATTGATACTTGTTGCAAAATATCAGTTTTATAGAGCTTCCTACTATTGTTTTAAAGGTGAGGGGAAATCGAACTTAAGACGCAGTCGACCTAGCTCGAGACTCCGCTCAAGCTCTAGATCAAGCCGGCTTCTCCGGTATAAAACAAATTGACGCACACCTGGTTTCTGTATTCTGCAAAATAGGTATTACTAAATGTAAATAACATTCGACGTCGTTTACAAAATATGGTGACGTGTGAAAGATGGTGACGGGCGAACATGATTACATAACTGCTTTGTACTACCGTACTTTGCCTCGTCGCGTCTGCGAACTATGTAGTAGATGGAAATTTATCTATGGAACTGATAATTCAAATCTGTCTTTTGGAAAGCAGCAAGCATCGATGTCCAAATCACATACCGGAATGATCTATCTTCTCCTGGGCATCTAATTTCCTGATCCATGCAAAGTTTTTTTTACTAATCTGGTCTTCTTGTAGGCGTTAGTACTTGTGGGCCTAAGTTAAGTCCAGTTCCAGCATAGAAGTAGTCTGTACAACTCAAGGAAGATATAAACCAGATTAAAGCGCGTTTTTTTGAAGGCAGTGTGAGATAAAGATAGAATTGTCCGCACATATGAACAGACCCGATTCGCTGTTTTGCACAGATCAAACATAAAACGATAAACTTCTTCTCGATGCACGCTTTATCAACAACAGTAGCCACGTCACATCTATCAATGCGCGCTTCTTTGACAGCTGCTCACAGGGAAACGACGCGGACAGAATAAGCGGGACATCGTAGTATCTAATTTGACACTAACATTTCCTTAGTTTTGAAGAAACATTTCAGAGAGCACGGGGTAAATAAAACGTGGAAACAGGGGTGGAATTACGACCCTAAAATCAAGATTCAATTCACCTCCGTGAGGAAGCTTAATGAGGCTGTTCAAACTCCATGAGCCTAGGGGAGTTTTTATGCCTTGGGAAGTTTTCCTAGAGTAGTCGAAACCTCCAATTTTGTTTCTCGCAACACATTGGGTTTCGTCGCCAATTTCGCAAAGGGCCACGTCATGAGATTAGTTCTCGGTTTGTAGTTTCAAGGCACAAAACACTATTTCTAACGTAAGCACTTGATACTGTTGTGAAAGAGGAATGACTTCCTGCCTTAAAATATATATGCCTGCCTCTACCTTATTCTATGACTCCACCACTGGCTAATGTCAACGAAGGCTACACCACCCATCTCTTATCGTTATCTATATTGATCAGAAAAGCTTTTGGTTAATAACGTGC